>JADDOH010004398.1:0-256837 GCA_016648135.1 Agrypnia vestita
CTAATATTATTTTTATTTTATTTTATTTTTAACAAACAGACCGACAACAGGTCATTATTGACCTAAATAAGTGCTCCTATAGTGACATTTGAGTACAAATTATAAACATTTTGAATATAGTCTAATTACATAATAAAAAAATTATGGTTTTATAATAAATAATGTCTTGATGGTAAAATAAATAGTTAATAATATTCAGAACAAAATAAAGACTAGCACAAATCAATGAATAGAATTTCGGAATATGTTCCAGATGAACAATTTTTTTTAAAATACACTTTTTATCAAAAATTAATATATCTTGACGATAAAATAAATTGTCAATAATATTCAGAACAAAATAAACACTATTACAAATCAATAAATTTACTTAATATATATAATAATAAAAAAATGTTAATAATAACAAAGGTAGAACAGCAACTGAAAATTTATTACTGTAATTGAATAATAATCGTCTTCCAAGAATAAAAATATATACCTATATAAAATTAATTAATTAATTTAAGGAAAATAAAAAATAAATCTTAAAACAAAAACTTTAACCCTTTTTACATTAAACAATTATTCTACACATATTTACACTTGGAATTATGACTAACTCAACTTTCACTAACATTCCACTTGATACTCTATAGATACATAATAACTACCTTATGAAAATAAATACTACTGACGAACTCGAAAAAAATATTATAATTGTGTGCTATAACGCCACTCTGGGACAGGCGTAGCCTAGTAGAGTGGCATAATCCACAAATTAAACAAAACAAAAAAATGTGTAATTATCTTATGTTTTATCTTATGTTTTATTGTTAAATTAGTATTAAGTATCTTATTTGTAAACAAGGATTTTTAAATAAATAAAAAAAATAAGTTAATAATGAAGGAGTTCCAGATTAATAAGTTTTATGATGCGTGCGTGGATTCTAAGGTCAACACCGTGTGTCTTTAACGAGCATGTATAACTATTCAAATGACCGTCAACCAAGTTTATCAATATTTCACTTTTGAATTGTGCCTGTGCATCAATATCACAAATATTGATATTTTACACACTTTTTTTAATACTGGAATTCGATGTTTCTATGCAAACTCTATACATCGTAATAATACAATATAATATGTATGTATATTATAATACACACACGACTATCGCTCAATGGTTCAACGATTTTTTAACAACTTTGATATGGAAATGTAAGATGCACCCGGATTCAATTAAGGGAACTACATGTCCGCACGTGTTAGCTATGTAAGAGATATGGTTAGATTAGATTACTTTGGGACGTATCAATTGGTTTTCCCGTACGCACGGCGTTCTACAATGTGAATTGCCGAAGTAGAAAGTTTTAAAAGCTTATAAAAAGCCGTAAGAATCACGCGAATTTCGTAAAAGCTAAAGCGACTTGAAGCATTTGAGATGTGGATCTACAAACGGCTTCTAAATATAAATAATATCGTGTGAGGCTTCTATAATTTAAACTGGATCGATACAGATTAAAGTAAGCAATATTAAATAGTAAAGGAAAAAAGATCCTTAAACAATATAAATCCAGATATCCGGATCCAATGTTTTGTTTATATTTTTTTGTTCTCTTTTGTGTATAATTTTTTTTCTTATATTATAATTTGATCCCATCTTTAATAATCCTTTTCTTTTATGTATTTCTATATTTTTGATACAGATTTATATTTTCTATCGTATTATAACTCATTTTTTTATATTATATAATTTTAATAAATAAAAACACTTTTCTTTGTATTAAACCACGATTTATTATTGTGCCAATCGAATTCGCTTAAACTTAAGCTTCATCAGGGCAACTTAATAACAGTTATTAAGTTGCCCTGATGAAGCTTAAGTTTAAGAGAAACCGGTTGGCGCAATAATAAATTGTGGTTTAATACAAAGAGAAGTGTTTTTATTTATTTTAATATGTCAAACTACAAAGTTTTTGCTTTTTACCAAAGTATATAATTTGATTCAACCAAGAATAAGAGATATCTAAATTGTTAATTATAACTGTGATTTCACCTAGTGGCTGGTTATAAGCTTAATGTAAAAAAGTGTAATTGTAAATGTGGTAATTGTAATTGGTAATTGAAATATTTTAGCCGTATCGTGAGGCATCCAAAGAAGAGATCCTGGAAGAGGAAGCACATCCTAGCTGAAGAATCTAAGCATGATCGCCAATATGATCCATAAACGGACAAGCAGTAGATGAGGAGAACATATAGAAAGGATGAATAATATAGATATTCGTGTGTTTTTTTAAATTTATTAAACTGGCTGGCTTACGAGCGTACCATAGATAGGTATTTGATAGGTAGGTAGATAGGTATAGAAATTTGACAAAAACTGAGGGTGTTATTACATCTCAAAGTTTGTTATAGTGTGTTGATATAATAAATTTATATTTTTTCACACGAAGCAAACACATTGTGGTGCGACATAACATCTTTAAATAAAATAACTTTTTGTTTAACACCACTTTATTGAGTTAAAACCAACTAGTTTCGACTCACAACTGAGTCTTCATCAGGGTTCAGATATTAACTAAATAAAAACAGAATTACGAACAATTAAGAAAGCATTAAGAGAAGAAAGAGACAGAACGTCAACTGTGGTGGGGGTTGAGGGAAAGAGAGTGGGTGTGGGTGGGTGCAGTTAATTGGAAGGGGAATATATCTATAATTGGACTACACGATAAATCTAGTTGCTTATTTAGTAAATATTTTTTATTTGTTTTTAAAGATTTTTTTTTTTGAAAGATTTTTTTAAAGATTTTTTTATTTTAATTTTTTTTTTATTTCTAAAGATTATAGATATATTCCCCTTCCAATTAACTGCACCCACCCACACCCACTCTCTTTCCCTCAACCCCCACCACAGTTGACGTTCTGTCTCTTTCTTCTCTTAATGCTTTCTTAATTGTTCGTAATTCTGTTTTTATTTAGTTAATATCTGAACCCTGATGAAGACCCAGTTGTGAGTCGAAACTAGTTGGTTTTAACTCAATAAAGTGGTGTTAAACAAAAAGTTATTTTATTTAAAGATAAATTTATATATTTATATATATTGATTTAAGATTCAGTAAGCACTGGTGTATGTATTGAAATAGTAATTAATGGTTATATTGCGGTTCCAAAGTCACGAACTTCCCGCGAATTATTATTTCTATTCTAAAATGACTATTATCTTCTTGAGAAGTATCGGCGAAGTATCATCACGGTTATCTGTTACGTCACGCGTTACATCAAAAGTTACTCTGAAATGGTGATGGTATTTTAAGCGGTGACACACTAATCGTTATTTGTAATTTGTATCTGATTACGTCGATGAACTAATTTTTCGCATTTCGACGAGCAACCATTGGTACTAGACAACAATTATATCCTACTTACCAATCGTCGATACAAATCCCAAATAACCGTACTGAAAATAACCGGTTAAAATAACGGTTTGCCCATCACTACTCTGAAACCGTACCTGGGAATATAAATTGAAGTGATTAGGATGCTAGTTGCAAATTATGGTTGATTTTTTAATCTTATTATTATTCCACTTGTCTCTGGTACACTTTATACTGTCTATCGCACGGTTTCTATGGTTCAATTTCTGTGGTTTTCATCAGCTGTCAAACTCAACTGATCTTTTCTGAAAGTATTACAATTAATAAGAAATATTCTTCCTCGAATCTTCGCGTACATTTTGGGTGTTCCTTTGTTTGTTTTGTCTTCCTTTGTTCCGTTGGGTGTTTCTATGTTATTCCAAAACCTTCTAAAATGAATAAAATCAATCGGAAATCTTGGATTATTTGCATTATTGTTGTATATATATAATCTTGGATTATTCTAATTCTAGAATCTTGTCACAATTTTTAAAATTCTGAATAGTATGATAAAATATATGATAATTTATTTATTTTGTATTGTTATTTTCTTTAATACATATTTACGTACGACACATGCATTAAAGTAGTGACTGCACATCAACGATATTTTAAATTTTTGTTTGATTGGATAAATATTTTTTCGAACCAGTAAAAAATCTCCTTTGCGGGAAAGGCACAATACACGTGTGTGAAACGCATCAGTCTTTGCATGCGGCGAGCTTACGGTAAGGACGGCACAAGAGCCCCGACATTTAATGGTATGATATTATGGCGAACATTTCGCTGGGGAACATCACTCTTCAGCGATATTCCTCACACGGTCTGGTGGCCACCGAGCCCAGCAACACATACATTACACGCCTCGACGAATAGGAATACGAAGGTACTCTGAAATATATTTATCTTCCACACTGCCTTCGAGACAAACGCCATTTTGAAATATGGCTGGCGAAATTATTAGTTTTTCTACGCAGATGTCGACCGCTTACTGATAATAAATGATATTTTAAACGTAGATTTTAACATGGATACGTAAAATATCTCAAGAGTTGTGTGCACAAGTGGAGGCGTGCAATCCATTCAGGAAAATAAGCTTTGCAATATTTATTTTATATATTTATTTATTTGTACATTAGATATATAAAATGATCTTTATAAAATAATTTATACCAATGTTGTTACAATTGTATTTTACTACTCATAATATGAGCCAATAGCTCGATTTTATGGGAGGAGTATTTACAAGCCAAATTAGATGTAGAACTTTTTATTAAACATAAACTATTTAGAAGTATGTAGAAGTTTTTATTAAACAGAAACCATTTAAAACCATATATAAATTGTTGTCAAAAATCAAGGATTTGACTTTCTCCTTAAACTGCTCGTATTTTCAAAAGTTTATTTCTGTAAATTTGTTTTGTGACATTAATATATTGTACCATTTACCAACTCCCAAGTATGTATAGTGATGTTGTACCATGGTGGTTCTTCAAATTGATATTTTTGTTTGCCCCTTTGTTCTTTCTTTGTATCCACTTATTCAATGTAAAATTTCTCTATTTTAAAGTAATCAGATTAACACTTAACCTGTAATTGAGAGATCCTGTTACTTTCGAAACCTTAGTGGTAAAATAAATAAAATATATTTAAACTCACGTAGAGGCAACATGGTTTATGTTTTCCATCCAATGAAATGATCAACATGAATTATCTCAATTAAAAAGGCACACGCGAATTCTACTGATATCACAGATCTCACGCAGACTAAGGAAAGTAAATGTGCTAACATGCTTCTCACACAGGTTTTTTATACACCGAAATCGGGATATAAAAGACGCGCTGGCGACGTCCCAATTCAGTTCGTCTCCTTCGCCTTAACCACAACGTCACGCTGCTCGAAGATCGCTACTCGTAGCACCACTTCGCTACGTAGAACGTCACTCTACGACTCGACCAATCTCCAAGATGCAGTAGCTACAACATCACACATAATTGCTATGCCTCCAGTCTGCCGCCGCATCGCTACCATCGTCATCTCTTCACTACCCTCGCAATATACATTGACGGCCAATATCTCCAGCTTGCAGTACCGTCATCCTCATCAACCTCTCCGCCATACACCGCTTACATCCGTCGTCCAACAGAATCTCCCACTCTACGACACCGGTCAATATACTTCAACGACAGCTCTTCGCTTCCGTTCTTCAACAACGCTCGAAGACCATCCGTCACCAACACCACAGGGACCCTGGTTCGTCGACCTGAAGCAACCAGCTGATGACCGAGTAATCTATCAAGGTTGAACGATAAGCACACTGTAAATCAAAAATAAATAAACTCTATAAAACTGACCGCGGTTTTCTGTTCACATCAGCTATTTTTCATCCTGTAATACATTGTACAAACGTGGGATGCGAGACATGGTACCCCACGAACCTAAAAAACTTACATCAATATCTTTATTAATATCTCTTAAAAATTTTAGTAGAATCCCGCCTTAAAACAAAATTAATTTTTTTTTTTTTAAATAAGGTTGGAATCTATTATTAGTGTACCATTCAAATAATCTACACAAGTTCGTGGAAAGAGTTTATCTTTCTAAGCAATCATTTGTTTTAATTGTTAATAATGTTTTTTGCAATATTTTCCACGCTAAGTGAATTAGTTAATAAGATACTGAGATATTAGGTCCTTACTTATGAAACTGACGTTTAGTATGGGAGGAACATAAAGCCGATTTTTTTTTATTATAATATATTTATTTAATCAAAGTATGTACCATTGCTATCTATGCACTTTTGCCATCTCAGAGATAGTTCATCGATCCCTTTACTAAAAAAACCATTCGGACGGGAATCAATAAAATCTTTGAAGGCGGTTTGGACTGCCCCATCGGAGTTGAATTTTTTCCTTCGCAAGAAGTTATCCAAATTTCGAAAAAAATGGTAATCTGTGGGAGCAAGGTCCGGAGGGAGTACGGGGATGTCTTAGGGACATCCAATTGAAGCTCCTCTAATTTGGTAGCCGTCTGTTGTGCAGTGTGTGGTCTAGCGTTATCATGAAGCAGCAGTGGCCTAGAGCGATTAACCAGCCTCGGTTGTTTAGCAGCTAGATTTTCCATCATGGTTTGCAGTTGCTGACAATAGACATCTGCCGTAATCGTCTGGCTAGATTTAAGAAAGCTGTAGTGAACGACACCAGCACTAGTCCACCAAACGCTCACAAGTAACTTTTTTGGAGTCAATTTTCGCTTGGGGCATGGTTTGGGTGGTTCGGCAGGGTTCAGCCATTGCGATGAGCGCTTCCGATTATCGTACAGGATCCACTTTTCATCACAGGTAATGATTCGATTTAAAATCCCTTCATTATTGTGCCGGTTGAGTAATGCAACGCAGCAGTCAACGCGCGTTTGTTGATTTGCTTCACTCAATTCGTGAGGTACCCACCTTTTAAGCTTTTTCACTTTACCAATTTGCTTCAAGTGGATTAAAACAGTTTTATCACTAAAACCGCAGCCTCCAGCTAACTCGGATGTGGTTTGCGATGGATCCGCTTCCACAGTAGCCTCCAATTCTTCATTATCAACTTTGGTCTCCGGCCGTCCACGGGGCTTGTTCTGCAGGTCGAAATTTCCAGAAAGAAAACGTTGGAACCAAAAACGCACTGTGTTTTCTTTTGCGGCACCGTCGCCATACACATCATTAATCCTTCGAGCCGTTTCTGCAGCACTGGTGCCACGGTGGAACTCGTACTCGTAAATAACGCGATATTTCAAGTTTTTCATTTTGTAAACTGAGTGACGCAAAGAAAAAAACAATTGAGGAAAAAACAAATGAATTATAATTTTCAAAACACAAATACATGAGTAAATAGCTGAATAAATTTGGATTTGGAATTCCTAACCAAAGAGAAGATATTTGAGATCAAATTTGCCAGTACGGCAAAACTCCAATTTCATATGTAAGGACCTAATATTAGGCAATCCGTAGCGTATTATACAAGAATGATAATAATTCTGTTGTCGCTGTTCCGGTGCGGGGATCCCCCAATTGAATTCGTTGACCTGAAGCCCGCCGAGGAATTATCATAAGCAGATATCATCTCCGCGCAAGTGGCTTCCGCTGCAGATGTGAGAACGCTGAAACGAATCGGACTGAGCACCGCACAGTGGGACGCCGTCATCAAAACGCTTACCAGAACGAAGCGGAAAAAAATCTCTGAAAAAGCGGGCTGACTTCACGTCTTGTTCAGTACCTAAAGCGGCAAACTTTGTCCTTTAACATCCAGACAGGTGAGTGACTTTTCAAGGGTTCAAGGAAATGCCGCGAATACAAAAACCGCGTGACCAAAAATGGTTCATCTAAAGCGAGACGCACTTGGGAGGCCTCCATCCAGCAGCAGGTAAAAAAGGGCAATTTTGTTGGTAGTTTCTGGTGGACTGTCTAGATATCTATGGGACGCGTAGTTTGCTGTGCATGTTAAAGTTGCCGCCCAACGTCTAACAAACGGACAGTGAGGAAGAGGGACCCATCACATACCGAGGGTTTTTACGAGCAATAGCTCCGGTATCAGCCCTATACTTTTGCCACCCAGTTCGGCATTATTTTATTGCTAGAACGGTTATCCTTGTAAGCAGCGCGGCGAAGCGACAGCATAAAACCTCTTCCATGTCTCTGTAGCGCAAAGACGAGGAAATTATAGTTAATTAAATGAGATGACAATGACATATACACATGAAACGCAACTTTAATCCTACTTTTACGCTACAGACACAAATTTAATTGACATATCTTGAAACTGTATTGTATAAAAAGTTAAAATAGAGAATCAGCGATCGACAGACTAACGTTATAGTATCGAACAGAGGCGTGCAGTGGGAACATCGCAGCATGACTTTTACGTAACCAATTATTTGGAAAAAAATCAATTATTTGGAATACAATATATATTTCTTAATATTTCTATCACAATTATTATCATATTTATATTTTGATATATCATAAAACTCTGTAGCATAAACATTTGATTTCTATTTTTTTCCAAAATATACCTATATAGGTAAGAAGGTTTGAATAATGCAGGTACAAGAAATGTGTCAGTAAAATGTTAAATATAAGATATCATCTAATATCCCACAATTATAATAATTTTGTAGTCTGTCGGTCCATCCATCCGTCCGTCGTAACATTGTGTAACTCCTGTAACTTCTTTATGTATTTTATTTTCTTTTTGTCTAAAAAAAAATTTTCATTATAGTTAAGAGAAATTTTTCCTTCTTTTTAGCAATTTTTTTTCTTTTTTTTTACTTCTTTATAGTAAAAGTTTTTTTGGTGGAATATTCAAGGCGACAAATGTAAAGGATTAGTGCAAAATTGGTGCGTAATTACGAAATAGTGTTAAAGATAATGTTTGTGTCCAGCGATAGTTTATAAATGAAAATTCAATTGATTTCAAGTATTTCATAGTGTCTCCCACCGTCGCGACCAGTGGCAATTTTCTTTGATATTTCAAAAAAATTGAAAACGTGCGGATGTTTTTGAATTTTTCCTGAATTGGTGAACGTTACACTGTGTATACGTAAAGTGATAAGTCAAGCCAGCTCGTACAGGTCATAAGCTGTGCCACCCTACAAAGGCTTCCACACGCATTTCCCATAAACATAGATTTGTCTCCGTGAGATTTCTATGATTTATTTTAATTTAAATAAATAATTTTGTAATGTAGGTAACATTGATATTAACGTCTTAAGTATAATATTTTTTTGCTCATCGCCGTTCATCTGAAGCGACCATCTATCCACGTCACTCTTCATCTGAAATTCCTTCGGATCCCAGGCGATCAGGAGATGTTCAGAGTTCGGTCTCACTCGTTGACACTGCGCTGAGCTCAAGATTTGGAGATCAAGGAACTCGGGGCTATCTCTGATCTTAAATAAATCTTTAAGCAACATCCGACTGTGTTCGGGCAGTTACTGCCGAGTCACTCTGAAGGAAGATACAGGGGGTTCCATTTTTCATAGCAAAATGTCTAAAAAATAATTTTCTTATATCACACTGGAAACAAAAATCAAATGTTAATGAAGTCCATAATAATTATCTCCCTTAGGCCGGCCGCACTTTGGATACGAATTATTACATACGTATTCGTACGATTATTTTCGTTCGTATGGAGCGCGCACATTGACTGCGTCTTGCGTCGGTCACGATCAGTTACTTTTCGTATTTCTCCAATAACGTTTGTGCCAAATGAATAATCTGTATCTTCTGGAAAACTCTATTATATCATAATGACAAATTTCATGACTATCTATCTAATAGATTCACAAATGCTGGGGAGAATCGAAGTGCATCGAAGAAATATTTTTAAAAAATTGTTTGAAGTACATAATTATACCTCACCTTCGTTAAACCAAATTATGTAACTTACAGGTATTTTTAGTTCTTTAGAGATTCTCCGCCATGATCTGCGCTGATGGTCACGTAGTTGAATCACTTTGGTCCCACAAACATTTCTGCTTATGTGTACATTATCCATCGTACGAAATCGCAAAAATTTCCGAACAAATCCGGATCGTGTCGGACGTCGCATCTATACGTGTGTACAAGCCCTACTAAATCTTGTACAGTGTGCGATGTTTAATACTACTTCGAAGGTCAGGAATGTATTTGCCTATTCTTACATATTCGTACTACTCAATTTCGTACGAAAACGCATCCAGTGTGCGGCCGGCGTTATTCTTAAGATAACGAAATTGTTATCAAAATGCATTATAATTCTCTGTGTAACAATATTCGTCACTATCGCCATCAGATGGAACTTTTTACACGCTAACACAAACAAGCTACGATTTTGCAATAAGTTCATTTCTTGTTAATGTTAAAATGTCAGCAATTCATGTTTTTTGTTCTGGATGCAGGTTGCTTTGTAGGACCATACTTCCTTTAAGGTATTTTATTTTTTCTACCTCAATTAATGATTCCACTAGGTTCATCCGGAAAGACAGGAAATCCATAAGATTCTTTGGTGGAATAATCAATCTATCACAATCATGTCGAAAAAAGAAAAGTTTTCGAAAACAGCGTGCAACGAATCAAACTATTTATTTTGCCACTTCATAGTACATAAGTTTTCTGTAATTATGAATATTGATACATCTTTTTAAAAATGTTCCTCTTCGTTAATAATGCTCTGCACTCCTGTCAAACGGTTTGGTCACATCATTTTAAATAGTCATTATTTTTAACTTTTCTCCTATATTTGGTTCCATTAGTCAATTTTTGGCAAAAATAATCTTGATAGTCAAAGAAAACAGGAGAAAATAAGAAAACACCACTAAAAATAATATTTCCACTTTGGAAATATGGATTACTTTTAAAGAAAACAGGACGATTTCGATAATAGTCAGTCAGTGTTACACAAACTTCAATTTCAAATACACCATACATTTAATAATTATCACTATCGAGTGGCTTCCAATCGTCTATGGGACACTAATTTTTCAGAATATTCGCACTACTTTTATCTCACTTATTTAACTACTATCGAATGCCCGGTAGTACTCTCTTAATTTATTTCGTCGTCGATTATAATTCTCACTAGTCACCGTTTTTGTTAGATTCATTTCTATGAACTTGTGTGTCTTACCGTTTATATATTGTTTCGGGTTTCCAGAAATTTCGCATATTTATTCGGCATTTCCACCGTTTATTCTAGACACATCTGGTAATTTCTAAGTTACTGCTACAGATTGCTGGGAAATCTACGATTATGTGTAATTCTTTCTGTTCTGCAGTCTCCTGACAGTATTATATGCATATATAGGTCATTATTAAAGTTGTGCGTTTTAGAACATATTCTAAACGAATGTTAAAACGTTTTAAAATCAATGAAAATATGGCGCATTTAAGCAACACCCTTTAGAGCGTTCGATTATTTTTTCAAAATATTATTTCTTATCTGATTGTTAAACAAATATCACGGACTAGCTGATAGACGTTGGTTCACCAGAGGTTAATCACTCACTCGTCACGCCACGCCCGATGGGGTAGGCAGAGAACAATGTGTACATCTCTAATTTCATGCGCGCGACTGAATATTGTCATGTGTTGGTCATAGAGTCTTAGAAAGTTTAGAGATTTAAGAATAGAGATTAACTAAATTCATGTGGTCAAGTGGTTAAGATACTCGCCAGTGATCCAGTCGTCGGTGGTTCGATCCCCATTACAAATGAGACTAGGAATAGGAAGAAAAAAGAGTAGTTGGGATTAGGAGGAAAAAGACTGACTGCTTCCATGTACATGCTTGCATGGGCTTGCATGTAGGGAATGCAATCCCGATCCCGCGAGATCTCACGGGATTTTAACATTTTACAGGATCAATCCCGAACCGAAAAATCGGACGAGATTATCGGGATTCATCAGCATTTTTTATACTTTGTATGTTTAATTGTGTATATCTATAGAACTTTTAGTAAGTACTTAAAACTTTTGTTCATGTCATATTCAAATACTGCAAGTAGCTTTGCATAATATTTGCTGTCTTTTATCAACCTTACATAATAATTAAAACTACTACTAACTCTATTACATTGACTGATTAATTGACGCTTGGAAAAACGCCTACAAAACTTTAATGCCGTGATTAATAATGAACATTTTATTAAATTTGCTGATATAAAAATGCAAGGCGTTGTCGTTAATTGCTATTCAGCTCTATAAATAAATAAAAAACACAAAAATATTCGGGATCCAGATCCGTAGGGATCCTGCGGGATTGGAAATTCTAATCTCGAGGGATCCCGAAAGGGCAATCCCGACTCGGGATTGCATTCCCTACTTGCATGTACATATTTTCTTTATAGATTGATTTCACTGCATTTTGTTAGTTTCAAGTATAACAATAAACAAAATACGTAAGGCTATTAAGATCCGAATTCAGAGTCAATACTTAGTGATTTAAAGGTTAAGGTGCGCCTTATAGGCGAAATTTTCAGTACAAAATAACACTTTAAGGCGTACCTTAACCTTTAAATCATCTAAGTACTGACTCTGAATTCGGGTTTAGACGGTAAGGTAGATGGCGCTGTTTTCATAGCTTTAACACATCGCCAAAAGGATGCCAATTAAACCAACACTATCAAATGGCGCTGGGTACACGTTAACACAAGCGTACTACGAATTCGCGATAATTTTATTTGTCTAAGTAAAATTTAATAATTTAAATCAGGAATTATAATAATGAAATAAATAAAAAAATGATTACGCATGCGCTCCGATTTTAAGGAGAGTTTTTTTTACATTTTAAACTATGGTTGCCATCCTAGAATCCAAGATGATATAATTGACCCTTATTTACGGAAATAGTAATCTCAGTGTATTTTTAGTGCCGAAAACATTCACCTCGGTGTATTCTTAGTAACGGAGATACTCACCTCAGTGTTTTCTTAGTGATGGACGTACTTACCTCAGTATATTCTTAGTGATAGATACTCACCCCAGTGTATTATTCGTGATGCAGATACTCACCTCAGTGTATTCTTAGTGACTGAGATTGAAACCTTGAACCTTAAAAAATTCTACTTCTATATCATTAATGTAATAATAACCATGTATTTTGTAAACAAATATTATTTTTGGTGTGGTTGCAGTAATAAGAATGCAATATTTTCAATAGAATGTTGTATTTATTAAACCAGCAATGAAGACAAAAATACACTAGGTATATTATGTAGATGCTAAAAATACAATATGCCCTTAATTATATAGATTTAAAAATATGTGCTACATAAAATCGCTACGTATGTAAAAAAAAATATAACTTTTATGCCATTGTCGAAGGCCTGAAAATCTCACACTCCGAAACATATAGAAATGTTTTGTTTTTTTTTTGAAAAAATAATAACCTTAAGTACATTAAAAACAGTGTTAAAACGTTCTACAATATTTTTTATATAAACTTATAACTAAAGCTAACAGTTTTTCTGTAAATTATGTGAAATACATGACTAAATATTCGGTCAAGAGTGGACTTTCAGGTCTCCAAGAATTCTAAACAAACTACTTCGTAAGTGAACTCAAAACACGCGTTGGGCGTAATTGAATCACATGTCTAACATGATTTAATCACATGTTTACGCAAACACGATCGAAACCCAACACAAATAAAGGTTTTTTTATAATATTGCGTACGAAATATAGTATAAACATTTAGAACACAGACAGCAAGCGAATGGAGTGTAAAGGCACTATTTTGTGAAGAAATAAAATCGCATATAGAATATTTGTTTGCTCCTTTTATATACAAAGGTTATGATTGTGGTGAAGGCACATGTTTATCAATTTTGTCTTGTATTAAAGAAAATGTCATTCAATTTTAAATTCAAAAGTTAAATAGAGCAATCTCCAAAAATATATGATGAAAAATTAACCCAAAAAATACGTCAAACTAGTTACCATGGCAACTAAATAATTTATTCAGCACTCATTTGGGTGAAATTCTTTTCAGAGCGCCATAGGTAGGTAAAAAATAGTAATAAAATATTTGTAAAACAATAAGTACAATGCTGACTGCTTTTGTGATCCTTTTCGAGCACATGAAATTTTAAAAAGTAAAAAAAAATGTAATAATCATTCATTCCTTAGATCTTTCCCAGTAAACTGTACACATGCCATGCGAGTACTAATCGTAGATTACTCACTTGAGTTTTTTTTTTAAGAAGATTAAAGAAAATTGAAGTTTTTCCCAAACCACCAAAGGTTCCCGCTGCAATGATCGTTTTAATGATCGTATTTCAATAATATTGTTGCTAAATCGCATAATAATTATATTAAATAATAAAATATTTTTTAATACCATCAAGTAGAAAGATATTTATTTATTTCATTTTTCACTTCATTATAATGGCTTTTATAGTCAATTTTATTTATTTATTTTATAAATCTGTTGCAACCAAGGTGGTTAGATAAAAAATATTTTTTAATTAATTAATATTGAAAAAATATAAGTAGATTGTTGATCTAGTGAATAAAATTGGTAATTTAATATCTGGAGTTCAAATTTCGTTCCAATAAACCACCAAGTTACTGCTAATTTAATAACACAAGCATATTCCTTAGTTTGTAACCATAAAGAATACTACTTTGACAAGTATTTCGTGCACGAATTTCTATTGAAAAAATATCTTTACATAATTTGTAAATATTAAGTTCAATACATTTTTTCTCTTTAAAAAACATATTAATAAATAAATATCTTATTACTTTACGATATTTACGAAAAAAAAACATGTAGATATATATTTTTATGTGTGGTGGTATTTTGTTACAATACATACATAGATACACCCCTAAAAATAAAATAAATGTTATATTCGTCCCCTATTTTTCCAATTCATACACAATTTCACATTTTATTTATTTAAAAAATAACCTGCACAAGTGCCTACTTACATTAAAACAGTGTTGCCCAAGGTCACATTTTATCTTAATTAGTTAATGAAGATCCTAACTTTATTGACAAAGAACCTTATTTAAGTAACAAGAACCCTAAAGATTCATCGTGAAAAATTAATATGGCAATCTTAAACAGCCCTTTTAAATACGAGATCATATTACAATTAATACAAAAAATATTCAATGGAAGAATGTAAAAATCTCACTTAAAAATATTGTGTTATATACGTAATACGAAATGTATGTTTGGATCCAAGTGTGGCACACAGTAACTCAAATTACTTGCCTGAAACCCATGGATTTTTGAATTATACTTCAATTTTTAGCTGTTCCATTAATTATTCCTATTATTCATTCCTGTAATTAAATATTATATCACAAACCCTATTTCACAAGAGGTAAAGAAAAAAAAATAGTACTGTCAATGTTAGAGGTATAAAAGCAAAGGCAACAATAACACACTGACGCGTTTCTTAGATAAATACAAAAAAACTGTCACTATTCTAAAAAATTTCTCTGGAATCTTTGAAGCCTAATTAAGGTTAAACACAACTTACCAAGTTTTTAATAATAATTGTCACCTCAGTGTTTCGTTTATATGAGTATATAAATAAATATTCTACTTTTGAATATGATAGCTGTGTTTGCTACCAAATAGTGGACATTGTTGCTTTAGCTATTTACATAATTGGATATTGCTGTCTTTGCTGTAATGTTTCAGTCTAAAATCGACAACAAATCTCACTTTATTATGAAGTTGTCATTTGTCACGTAACATTATCTACGTGATTGGTTAGATTGAATATTGCTGTAACAGTGATTTTGATAAGGATATAGCTTTATTTCCTATAAAATACCGAATTCAATACATTATAAAATAGTAATCCTCGGTGACTGCATTAAAAATATTTTCTTTTTGGATATTACTGCCTTTGCTTTTATACCTCTCACAAATACCTGCAAAAGATAAGTGAAAGCCCAGCAGACAGGACAAAGAGTTGTTATATCAAAGGTTGATGGTTCTATATGACCATGATCATAACATAATATTTGTAAAAATTTTGCTAAAAAGTCATGTTTTTTTTCATCAATTCTCAGTATGGATTGATTTCAGATATTGATTAATTTCTACTTTGTAATATTGTTAAACCAACAAAATAAAAATAAATTAATATTTAACTACAAACCATACATTACTTTCAGAAGTAAAATAATAAAAGTAAAATAATTATTTAAGAAGAGATTTTTTCAAAATTTAATTTTATTACATTAACAAAGTTTTAAAATTATTGTGTGACACACTATTCCTCACTTCATTTCGTACCAATTGCTCACAGGAAAAAAGGGATATAAAAAATAAATTGGCAGTAGAGAACTTAAAAATACAAATGCGATCATTGTCAATATTTTAAGTATTAGCAATAATTTACAACTATAAAAATGCAAAGTAAAATGATATCGTACGAGATGCATTCATGTCGTAATAATACGTAATTCGAAATGTCAGAAAATTGTCTCGAAAACTTTTACAAAGTATGGCGTATAATAAAAAAGATTAGAATATCTACACATTTAATAATTATTTTTTTAATTATGATTAAAATCACCTTTATTAACCGTTACTGATCATTTTTGGTAATTTTATTGATAGACAGTTTTACAACTAAAATTTTTTGAAAAAATTTATACATTTATAGGCAAATACATTTATTATAAAACATTCTTATAAAAGGATTTTTATAAAAAGTTTTACTAAACAAAAGGGTTTTTATATATATATTTTTAAATAAAACCATGGATGTCTGAAATAGACTTTCACACTAAACCACAAAAAAAGATTGAACAGAAAAAAAATATTTTTCTGTATCGTATGGAATTCTTTTCTACGTGTGGAGTGTATTGGCCCAGGACAAACATATCTGTCGCCGAGTACATCAGGCGAAGGCTTATTATGTAAAATTTTAGAATGGTCTTGTTTGTATAGACATGTTTATTAATGATGTATTAAAATGATTTTTTTCACTCAAAATTCATTAGATTAAAATGAAGATAACTTTTAACAATTAATTAATATACTCATGTTAAATGAAAGAGTAAAATTACGGTTATAAAAATACATAAACAAAAAAAACAGTTAAAAGAAATTAAGTCCAAAATGTTATCTCGAAAAATCAAAAAAGGTCGTAAAACTATCAGTCAAATGAAATATAAAATAAGAAACAGAAAAAATTCAAAATAATTTTTGAACTTCATTAACGTGAGAAATTATTCGTTTATGCTTTAAACTTTATTACGAAATAAAGTCATGCATAGATAGAAATAGCATGCAAGGTTTAAAAACTACTGACAAAATATATAATTATATGAATTTGTTATTAGATAACACTAAAACTATTTTTATATTTGTGACTTTTTAAAGATATTTCTCCTAATACATCTTCGTTCTGTGTTGTGACAGCTCATCAGCCCGTCCGATTGTTGATCTGAAAAGACAAAAATTAACATAATTAATATATATTTTTTAATAAAATAAAATTTTAGGATATGTTTCTATCATATGTTATTATCGCTGGGTAACAGGCCTAAAACATTTCAGATTTTTTTTTACACTGGCGTTATGTTGTACTCGCATAATGTATTTTTTGTATACCTAGGTATACAAAAAAATTATATTATGCAACTTTGTATTTTTATTAATCACTAATATCTGTTTTTCCTGTCATCTTACTCAAAATAAAATATTACCTGCCATTATTGGCGTTCCCCAAACTGTCCATTTCGGGAATTTTTGATTTTTAAATTTAATTTTAAATAATTTAACTTTAATTTTGATCGGCTTACATCTATCTTAATAACAAGAATAATTAAATAATATTTGTATTTATTTAATTATCCTTGTTATTCCCCATATTATGATATTTTAGATTTAACTGTTAATCACGCAATTAGATGTCGTATTTGTAAAAGAATTAAGTTTATTTACTGTATTCATGTTATTTCACTCACTAAAATGTTCTATGTTTATCAGTTAATAATGATTTGACCTGCAGAAATGATCGTCCCGTTTTTTGATAATAATATATTGAACTCCTTTTTGATCTTTTGATTTTTTACTTTTAAACTGAAACTTCTCCAATCCCTGTGAGTTCCAGTTTAGACATGAGAGCTCCAGTTTCGCTATGTTGACCGTTCAAGATGATGAAAAAGTTGTCACTTATATTCAAGGTATAACGAAACTAGTCCAAAATATCTAACATGTAAATTTTGCCTTAATTACGAGCCGAAAATATTAAAGCAACAATGTCCTAATACATTTTCGACTAGTAATTGAGGAAAAATCTACTTGGGATATACTTTGGACTAGCTCTGTTACATCCTGTATATGAAATTCAAATATAAATAGTTAGCTTGTTATATCTTTAATAAGTAACTCATATGTAAAATTAAAAAGACATTCGCTTTAATGCAAGTCAAATAAAATTGTTAAAACCTTACAAAAAATATATTTCAGATTTCTGCAAGGTTTAAATTATTTTATTTGACTCGTATTAAAGTGAATAAATTTTTAATTTAAGAAATATATAGTTTGTTATTTTAAGTATACTCCAACACTTTAAAGAAAATAAGTAAGAAGAAATATTAAAAAATAAATGAAATTTCGAAGTCGAAGTAGGTCAATGTCAATATATTGTTGATTGGATATTTTTGATTCATAATTTAGGCAAGAATCTACCTCTAAAGTACTTAGAACTAACTCTTTTACACCCACTGTATGCATATTCATTATTTCAATATTCGGGTGTTTCAATATTCGGGTATTTCAATATTCATTTTGGCTACAGTGAGGAATATAAAGAATTGATACAGTGGCTAGAACAAAGGGAGAACTTACTTGAGAATATCAACATTAAAAAAAGAGTGAGAAACGGAAAAAGAAGAACTATATGCAGAAATGTATTTTATATAAAATAATTGAATAGAGATAATTAACGATTTTTTAAAAATAATTTAATTAATTAAGGTGCTATGTATGTAATACGCAAGGATCATTGTTTTTAAGAGTGACGCGGCATAGTAGCTCAAAAATAATGCAAAAAAGAGTCTCGCTCGAAGGACTCCCAGGTACACACATACAGATACGCATCGCGGCGCTCAACGATATAGCGTGACCACATCCAAACGTATTTTATTCAATTTTATTCTCAGTAATCTGCAAGGACTGAAGTCCTTTCGTGTTTAAGGCACATTAAATCCTGCCTATATAAATAATTAGGTTCTGGACAGTGGCGTTTCTCTCTTGATTCTCGAAAATTTTAAAAATTTTAAGAAAAATTTACAAACAAATTGTGGGAGGAAAAACAATTACGCCATTGTTTTCCGATTTATCGCCTTATTTTTCTTTCATTAAAAGTTTTATTTGATCTTGTTTCAACCAATTGAATGTAACCATTTTCGTCACAATAAATCTTGTAAATAATAATTGGATTTGCGTCGAAAAAATATTCTTTTCCGAATGCTATTCTCCTCAAAACTTAAACGTCACTTATTGTAAAGTGATGGATGTATATTTTTTTAAATATTTTTTTATAATATAATTTTATAATTTTTTTTAATATTTAAACTGATTTTGTAAAATTAATGAATAACTATAGTATTGTCATCCGGTATACGTCTCTCTGCCAAATTTCAAAGTATTGTGCATTACATATGAATTAAAAATTTTGTGAAGCCAATTTTATTTAGCTTGTAATAAAGTAATTCTGTTTATACAAAGTTGATGAGATTTTTTAACAAATAATTATGTCTAATAGCAATGTTCACTTTTAAACAATCATATATCTGAAATTGTTTTAGAAAATCTATCTATATTTGTCAACAACATTTTTTTCTACACATTCAGAAAGTATGTGTAAAAAAATGGGAGAACGAAATAGAAAAAAGTAGAACGTATGGTTTTTGTTTGAAAATTTAAATTTGGTTAAATTAAAATAAAAAAATGGGTTATTATACTAAAAATAACATGAACATTGAATATTCACTTTCATAAATATCTTTAGAAGTTCTTCTTCTTCTTCTCATACCCTATCAATTCAACGGACGGATGTTGGCTTTCATTAGCTGGCTGTTACCACTAACTTTATTTCCTTTGGCCCGGAGTATTTCTACAGTAGACTTGCTGAACCACTGTCTTAGGTTCTTCTTTCACCGCCGCAATTTTTTTTTACACTTCAAAAGGTCAAGAGGCCTAATTGCAGAAACAAAACACCCAGGATTAAATGAATCACATAGACTAACTGTCATCTCACGACAATTGAACCTAGCAATCCTTCTTCCTTCAATCTCGAACTTCTCTATATGTCCGAGATATTGAAATTCTCAGATTTTTATTGTTCTAATTACTTAATTCATAATTCTGTCCATTCAGCTTATTTTGATTAATCATCTGTCGACCCACATCTCGAATGCTTTAAGTCACCTTATATATTCTTCTTTGAGTATCCATGCTTTGAATCCATAAAGTAATATCGATAACACATAACATCTGACGATTCGCATTCTGAGGTCTTTACTGCAAACATCGTTTGTAGAGTTTTTAAATGCCGCATTTTTTTTCAAGAGAAGATTCCATCTTCAACTTACACTGCAGCCCAAATACGCAATAGTCTGTATCTTCTTAAAAAGTTAAAAATTGTTTAACTATCCCGGATTCTAAACTAAACTGAAAATCCCGGAAGCCCGCAACGGGCACGCCACTGAAGATATTTAAGTAGCGAGTTATTGCTAGCGCGCTCGCCTGACAGGTGTGGTATTCCTACATGACTTTTGCTGCAAGCCTCCCGTATCGGTTGTCATCTGGCTTACTCCACGTGTTAAACACGAGACGACCGCACGACCACACGTGGAAACACGCAACTACACCGTGTTATAAATGCCTTCATTTTTCCACGAAATTGATAAACCTTGAAAATATTTCAGGACCAAGAGAAAACCGGTTATTTTTTTATTTTTCTGAATTACTTTGATAATGACAATTTATCAACTGAAACCATTTGTCAATGTGTTTATATATTTTTTTAAATATTTATTCTATTTCCAAATTAAGCTTAATGCCTGTGCTATAAGAATAGGACTATCTTGGTGGTTTTGTGGAATGAGGCCCGAACCCCCGGCTACCTAAAACAACAAGGTATTCACATAAAAGTTAAATAATTATTTAATAAACGCACATTTAAAATGCACAATTTTACATAGCTGTATAAACATAACATAACATTAAACCCCCCTAATATCAGGATATCATTAAGCATAACAATCATGTCTTTACATCTATTATCTAATTTTGAATCTTGACAAATCTCTTGACATTTCTCATAGAAACTTTACGGATACGCCCCGTCCATTTTGCGTATTATTAAAACAACGACCTTGTTATCACAATAATGATGGGGAATATTTATTAAGTCATGTGTTTTTATCATTGTAATTGGCACAGTTATTTCTCTAGAATCTAAAAAGAAGCAATTTTAAAGTCCCGGTTTGAAGTCCCTGCGGAACTCCAGTTATTTGTCCTTCCGCATTTTAACGACATGCTAAGTTTGATTTGATGATTTCAATTGTTCGGCTTTATTGTAGTTCTGCCCCCCTCTGTCACCCCCTCCGCACTGCTCCGCCACACATGCGTTACGTAATAAGTACTAGCCGCCTCCGGTAATAGGGCCGCCATTGTCCGCAGGCCGCGGTGTGTGAAGAGCGCTGCAGGCGGCGCAAGGTCAAAGGCACCAGAAGCGGATGTGCAAGGCGACGGATATGGGGATCAACCACCTTCAGACGGAGCCAAATATTTCCGTGACGAATTTTTTTTTATTAATTTGACAGAATATTTACATTGTGATGACAGAACATACAAAAGGACATACGAAATGTGACAGTAAAAATATGACCAACAGACTAAACTCATCATGTACGTGAATCTACAGATATTCTCCTACGGTCATTACAAACTGTAGTTCTTATTTTCCTAGTATCATGCCAGGTCCCTCCAACGTTGACTATCACTATTTTGACAACTTGAGAGTACATCTTCCTATCTCTAGCGGCTTGAAACAGACTATACATGATTTTTATTAAAATTCGTAAGAATCATATCTCTGTGGCTGATTATCTTGTATTTGAATTATTGTGGCGTATAGATGCAAAAGTGCCACTATCGTTATGGGATCCATATGTCACATTTTGCATATATACGCCACTATTAAGTTACAGATACACATGCTTATTTAGTGGCACGTGAGCATGCGCAGTACCGACCTTCCCTAGGCCTTGCTTATTAGTGGCATGTGTGTACGCACATTGCTAGTAACGAGCATGCCACTAGCCATACAACCGCCGGTTGATTTATGAGCATGCCACTAATAAGCATGTGTATCTATTAGCGGACGAAGCAGTTTTAATGGCAATTAACACTGCATCATTTGAAGTTAAAAATACAAAAACGTATGAAACATTGATATGAAATTAATGTTGGGAGCAAGAATAGAAGAGTTTGTGTATTTGGGAAGTATATTCGATAACATAGGCAAGATTGAGAAAAATATTGAAGGAGAGTGACTCAGGGAAAAATGTGAATTGAATTGTGTTTTGAACGGTGTTTTGAATGCAATCATTTCTAATATAAACATGTCAACCAGGGCTATACTAGCGTTACACAGTGGAAATATGGCTGATGTACTGCAAATAAATCTGAACCCGGTAGAAAAGGAACTGAACTAGACCGAATGGAGTGGAAACGAGATCACTTAGGCGCATGTTTTTTTTTTTTTTTTATATATATTTATTAATTTTTTGATATTTATTACATTGTAGATATGCCAAACTGCACAGCAGTTTTACGGCATGGTTGCCTTCAATATTCATGCGTGAAAATCCATTTAAGTATGAATTCAAATCCGAGGAAAGAGTGAAAAAATAAGAAAAATATGTAAAGCTGACTTTAGCAAAGTGATCAGAACTATAAAAAGGTCGCTTAGATAGCCATGTTGAGTGAATGAATGTGGAAAAATTGTAAGAAAGAGATATAGCGCCAGAAATGAGTATGACTAGGTTAACCAAATACTGGAAGATCGTCCTGTCAGAAGCCTCAACTATAATCGTGCTTGCATACAGAAGAACGAGACGCCATTTTTGAAACGGGACAGAAGATTAAAGCTCCATCCTTTCTGCCTACCCCCAAGGGAAAACGGTATTATGGTGAGTTAGTTTGTCAGATAGTAAGTATCTACTAATATTCAGTGTATTGTATTCAATGGGGAAATTGCTTATTGAGTGTGAGATGGCCTGGAACTCGAGTGACTATATTTTATTCAGAGTCCTAGAGTGGAACTTCGCAAAATTTGAAACGGATGATATTCAATGTACCTAAAAGGAGTCAGCTGGAAGAGAGGCATCCAGGGGAGGATGCCTGTCTTTGTTTGGGCTTCAATAAAGAGAAACTACGCAAAATTTGGTTTGGATCGGTCAATACGGATGAAGTTAACTCCCTTTCAAAATAACCATTTCCTTACACCTACTCTAATTTCACAGGAGGAACTTATTATGTGGTTTAAAGATTTAATTCAAATAAAAATAATATAATTATTATTTTTTTTTTAAATTAGGTACACTTTCAATTTGAATATTAAAAAATATTTATAATTTTACGCTTATGATCTTTTTGCCGTGAATTAATTGAAGTGCTCGATGTGTATAGCTACATACATTCGTATTTTGACTGAATCTAATAAGAAAAAACTTCAAGGCGTGGACAAGGAGAAAACCTAAAATCGTTAGGAAAAAACAAGGATGTTGTTCGCCACGTCAAAGTGGCTGTACATTACTGATGTTATACCTATAGCTTATTACCTATTGATAATTGATAGTTATCTGTTGCTTGTTGATGATTGCTTTTTTCTTTTATCGCTACATGTTTTTTATCGCAACATGATGGTTAAAAAACAATTTACAATAAAAAAAATCATATGTATTTTAACCGGAGGGATAATTATTCCGCTGTGGACAAAATACAAAAATTGTGTTCTCAGAACATGCACATAAAATATATTGTTAAATATATCCTTATCTATAAAAATGAATAACTAATTTAAAATAATGATATTCAGGTGTATTCAAGTGTACATGTGTAATAGATTCGGAAGAATATAATATATACATTAAAAAATAATTTTCCACTACAGGGTATGATTACCATATGGGAAATATATGTTAATATGTCCAAAAAACGACCAAAGATGTCCATTTGAATATATCAAAGATACTTTTTGACTTGAGTACAATTTATGGAATCGTCACTCAACTAGCTCTTGGGCACGTTTCTGTATTTTTTCCATGATTTAGCACATATATACAACTTTTAATGTTCTTACGGCGGAATTGGTGAGCGTTGCATTTTGTAAAGTGATCACCTAAGCCAACGCATACAGATCATAGACATTGGGCCACCCAATGAATACTTCCATACACGTGTCCCATATAAATAGATTCCTTCCTGTGAGACTTCTAAAATTTATCTTAATTAAAAACTGTGCAATTTTTATTTTATTTTATGAATAAAATAATATTTTTAATAGCATATTTTACCCAGGGAGCCTCCAAAAACCTATTCAATGTTAAAATATGGTATTGCGGTGAATCGCGGAATTAATGGTAATTATACATTACCTAAAAGTATTCCTACTAATGAAACACGGAATTGTTTAACAAAAGAATGGTTTGTTTGGACGACGGGCCGGTCCCACGTGACCGAAGAGATTCAAATATCGCGCCGCAATTAGTTGAAACTTAATCCGTTAAATACATCCTCCATGAATAAAACATTCGGCTTAATTAAAAGCTAAGCTAAAGGGGGCGTTTGAAATAACTCAAATAGTGTTTTATTACAGCACATTTGGGTGGCGCCCATACTAGCTGGCCCCTGCGGAGTAAAGAGCGTTAACATGAAAATACAGGTGTAACAGAGCTTGTCCACAAGACTTTACAGGTAGATTCCTGCCTTGATTATGAGTCAAAAATGTTCAAGCTACCATTAAAATTAAAGGAGATATGCGACATCAAAGTTGTCGTTTTTTTTCAACATTTCTGACATCTTTTTTGCAAAATGTTAGAATATCATTACAGTAACTTATGTATTATATGAAAAATTTATTCCCTTTAATACAGGTTAAATAAAATACCAACTGGAAAACATTCCAATTGGAAGTATTTCAGAGTTTTTATTATTTTATTTAACTTTTTTTAAAACGAACGATTTTTTCGTAATCGATATAACTTACTGTAGTGATATTTCAAAGTTTTGTAAAAAATAAGTATTGAAAAAATGCAAACTTTGATATTGCTAAACATTTTCTATTCATAATCAAGGCAGGAATCCGCCTGTATTGTGGACTAGCTCTATTGCACCTTATATAGTTGTTTTATTTTAATTTTATTTATTTATCATACACGCCCTTATTTGGGCGTGTATGATAAATACATAAAACTTTACTTTTACATCATAAAAAAGAAGCAGAGCTATATAAGTGCGTAGGAATAACATTTAAAAAATTGCATAATATTAATAATATAAATTCAAAAATAAAATAGTAAAAAAATATTATTAATCTTGTGTTATTGATATGTATTTGTTTTTTAATTTATAATTTTTTTTTGTATTGTGCTTTTGCGATGTACCTACTTGCTTTCTTTATATTATTACTTTATTTTTGTTTATAATTCTTGGACATTGGGCATCATGTAATAATTTCTAAACACATTTTTAAGGCTTCATTCATGAATGTACATTTTATACATACGTACATTTTAAAGAACTTGAAACAAATGAGCCTTAGTCATTTAAAAGTTTTTACAACAAAATTATTGCATTCCCGTATAAACCTCCTTGTATTTACCGAGTTATGAATTTCCTTTGACAGGATATCGAAGATTTTTAGACCTTTGTACTTTGTACATCATAAATATGGTTAATACATACATACTAACACACAATACATCATTTTTAAGAATTTTTTCCTATTAATTAGTAATCCTCGATGACTGCATTAATTTTCTTTGGATAGGTATTGCTGCCTTTTGTTTCATACCCCACAACTAGTGTTGTCCACAATAATATTATCAACATGAATTCCAACGGTGGTACGTTGATACCGTATTACACGGCTGTTAATCGCATATCGGAAATAGCTTTTCTATGGAAATTCTCATTTCGGTAATTTAATATTTCCTGTTTCAAGCCCCTATCAGCAAGCCGCTTCAACCGTTTGCTGTTTGTAACGTGCATATTATTAAGTGTACGCAAAGTTCAATAAACGTGTTGAAAGAAAAAAAACAATTTGTATGCGAGTAATAAATTATTTTCCGACCTTGGTATTGAAATTGTAAAATAAGGTTCGGAGCCTCGCTAAACGTGCAGGAGATAGTTATAGAAGACGACAATAGATGACAGTAATCATCATTATCAGTAAAATATATTTTTACTTGCTTCATATAGGGATAAATGATATATTATTTATTAGATAATATTAAAGAAGCTATCACTAATTATTACTTAAAAATAGGCATACTGTAAATAGGCTTTGCTTTAGTTAAACCTTAAAATATTTATATTAAATTATACTACAGGGTTGTTTGGTAAGAATTAACAATAATAAAAAGCATAGATTATTGTTTTTTCCACTAATCTAAACACCATTTTCGCAAAAATCTAAAACGTGACACATTCAAAATTAAATTTATATTATAATTTTCCCGAGGTCTGCGAAGCGACATTTTTAAAATATATTGCTAGATTTTTTTTTAATATTTCAGAAAAATATGTCTTCCGGAAATTTTTAATAGGTACCAGGAGACCTCAAAAACATCCTTCGTTAAAAAAGTACGTGTACGCATGGATATGCTTATGTATGTATACCTATGTATACAAGCAAATCTATCTATGCTTGTACATATATACGAATTTAAAATTAAAAACAATAAAATTCTTTCTTTTAAATTATAATTCTCAAAATTTATATTTACCTTATATCTCGAAATCTTAAAACACCCTATATTTTCAAACTACACTAAAAGCTTTTACTAAGAAAGAAGGACCCATGGGGTCCACTGGCTGATTCGTTATTTAAAATAGGCCAAACCCACTGTGAATGTAATTATTCAAGTTGATTTTTAATATATATATGAAGGATAACCCTAACAAGCTTATTCCGACCGCACCTCTATATGTGAGTTTAATAGTTCTAGATTTTGTTTGATTATTTTTAACCCTCAACTAGTAGCAGGGCATCCCTAGTTTAATGCTGCATATTTTCAACCGCTAAGAAGTCTAAATTTTTAATATGTATTTGTTCAGTATTTTCGTTTCTTGGTGTATTTTTAATTTTTGCGAATACGATCTGGTATTTTAAAACATGATCCCCATCCTTTTTTCTTCCTACCTTGTCCACACATTCTAAATCTATCTGTCATCGAGTGTAGACCGTCGTTACATCAATTAACTATTAAATCGATTTTAGGAGTAACTTTTCAAAAGAATTGTCGTGCTTTTGCAACAGTTTGTGAGTTAAGCGCTCACATTGGAAGATCTGTGAGGTGAACGATCGAATTTATCGAACTTCGTATGAACCAGACCCGAAAACGAAAAACTCTTAATGGTGAGTTCAGCATTAGATCTGTGCTTCTTTATCCCCAAAATTACAGTCCACTCGTTCCAGAGTTACCCTCCCATATTCCCAACCCGTCATTCCTATTTCCGCAATTCTCATCCCTTATTTTCCGTCGATTCGAGACGGGAACAGTATATATTTTTATGCCATAAAACCGAAATACTGGTGAAAAATTACAAAACACTCAGACTTAAGAATATCGCAAAAATATATTGTGATATTACCGGAATCGAACTCAGAGCACCCAGCATTAAAAGTCAGTGTCATAATCACTAGACTACGAGGGCTACCTAACATGTTATTGCTATCAATAATCCAACTTCAGTTAAATTTCAACACATTTTATGTGATTTAAGCTTTTATGTTTACGTTCTACAAAATCATACTGAGAATACATAACATCTCACAATTCAAATTCATATTCTGATATTTAAATAACGACTGCGGAATTTCTTTTTTACATAGTAGTCTAGTTATGTAGAAGAAAGCAGAAGAGAAAAATAACTTGATTACTCTAGGCGTGTTACGAAAGGCGAGAGTCAAAATTGCCCATGCTTCCAGTTTGGGGTTATGGTTCGTGAATCTTGATAAAATACAGAAACCAACACTCTTGCTGCGCGCAGAAATTATTCCCATTTTTTATTGTAATGCTTTTCTTATTCTTACAGCTCGGTCTCCCCTTCATGTCCGCCGATCTCATTATAGATATTCGCACTGTGTAATTTGTACCAGCACACTTCTATTCTATTGTGCAATGTTTGTTTCTCGGCTCCAGCGACACTGTCCCGAGGGGATAGGCAGAGAGAAAAGTAACATAAAATGGATAATCATACACAAACGGCTGTTAGTGTACCACTAACCTTTGTTTTTCGCAGGCTATGAATATCTAATAACGATGGAAGGGTGAAATGTCTGGAAGACTGGTAACTTGACTAAATTTTTCTAAGGATTCTAGATGAACAAAATTTGGGTAGTGTTTAATATCTTGCATATTCATACAGAAGGATTACTAGGGAAGTGTTTCGTGTGAGTATCTAATAGTAATATTGCAAAAATCGAACAAACGACATTTAGTATAATAGAATGTAAATTTACTATATCGGAGGCAGTAATTAGGGTGGCCAAGGGTGGAAAGTTAGTAGCTTTAATTTGCGCTAATTTGGTTTATAAAGTTAAATCAATCAAAATTTATTGTAAATCGTTCGAAAGGTGTGGTAAGATTAATTTTGGTGAAAAACATAAAAACAAAACTTTGCGTGAGTTAAATTATAATTATATGTTCAGTAAAGTGTAAAATTATGATTAAACTCTAGTAGAAGTTACATAGATAATATATTTCACCTAATTTAATGATCATCACGAATAATCTATAACACTAACGCTAAAACCATCAATAATTTGGGTGCAGGATCATACAGACAAGGTGCTGACATATTTTCGCGTGTCGTGGCAGCAGGAGGAATAAATGAAAACGCTGGAATTTAATAATGAATTTATTAATTACCGATTAATTGATTAAACAAAGGTACAAAGTCTCGTAACAGTATTAAAGGTAACTATATTCTTTAAATTAAACTATTTCGTATATTTATAACTCGTAAATAGACACTTTATAATCGCTTTAACACTTTATTAACTATTCACTAGAACATTCCATACAATTTCCGCACGTATATTTCGCTTCGGTTTATTTCACTATGTAAGAAATTTCTAGAATATCGCTGTCGAATTACCTCTCGCTTGGCCACATTGGCGACCCGCAACTCGCGGCTACCGCGGCTACCTTCGCTTTGGTATCGCTGTCAAACGCGCCCAAAAACAAGAACTGACTCGTCGTTACTCCCGTGTGTCGTATTTATATTCGCTAACGCTTCGCTAATAATTCTGATTTCTTTCTTCTTCTTTTGCCATATTCGTTCATAGGACGGCTAAGGTTGGCTGTCATTAGGCTGACATCACTTTATTTACTGCGGCCTAAAATAGCTCTATTATAAATTGTAATTTTATTGTTATATTTTTAAAATTGAAAATGAATCCGTCTGCAAATAAGTAAACGCCATGACCTTTTATATCTCCTTCCTCTGCGGGATTCGTTGTAAGTGTGTATTATGACCTTAGCCAGAAGTATTTAAGATTAAAGTATTCGTGATGATACTTTCATCTGCATCTCCTCAGGCAGATGAATCTCTAGACATTTTAATATTCAATCTTCATGACATACAAATAAAATTATCGTATTCAAATAATATTGCTGAAATTCCTCACCAACCACAGGGAATACGTTCTTCAAAATTGCAATTGTTGCGTAAATAGAAAGGCGAGATTAGAGTTTATCAGTTTATCGTCAACAGGTCATTATTTAACCTTACAGATGGTCCTTATGTGACATTACAGCACAAAATAAAAAATAATTTATAAAAAATTATAAGATAACACGATTACACAATACACCTTTTATATAAGAAAATTATGATGTCACGGAATGGCAAACAAAAGGACTATCAAAGGATCGAGAACGATATATAACAAATTAACTTATATAATTTTTCATAAAAATACCCTTTTTTATAAAAAACTAAACGATGACAAATTTTAAAAAAAGTCGCTAAAATGGAAATTATGACATGAGGAAATAATTGGGTCTCTGAGACCCCACGTCCACAGTTAAATGTTAAATAGGCTACAGTTAACCATAATGCTAAATTTAAAAAAATTAATGAAAAATAATATGGCATATTCTTGTTTCAATCTTTTTATTGATTGTATCACGATTTAACCGTAATTTGTACTTGAAATACATGTGTGTGTTGTGATGTTGATGTTGGAGATTCTCTATTTTTTTTATCGAAAAGGCCAAGTATTTTTCTTTATCAAGTTAAATCATCTTATTTTTATTCTTTATTTATAATGTTTAAAAATATTTTTCTAATATGTAGTCTTTCTTGTTTTTGTGTTTTATTTCTTACGTGCAATATTTAAATTTTATTTCTAATATGTAGTATTTTCAAATGTTTAAACTTGAAAAGAAAACTGGACAGGTAGTTGCTTCAGAACAGACCTTGTCTAGTGAAGCAACTACCTTCATTTATATGTTTAAATTTATAAAAAATTAAAGATTATCCCTAAAAACTGTAGTGGATGGGTACCATGACGTTCGTGAATACCATAACCTCAATCACAGTACCAGGACAAGGACATCACCGATTTTACACGTCCAACAAAAAACAATATAACAAAGCCGCAAATAAATTATGTGCCTTGTTAATATATACACATTTAGAGATTCGCGAAGATCTGGCATATATCCAGAAACATGTACTGTAACCAGGATGCCGGTGGCCGTGACGCAACCTCCCTCGGCGGAATACGAAATGTCAAACGCAGCATCTCTGCATCTACGGGTATAAATTATTTTAGTGATGAGATAAACTAAGTGTGATTGATGATCGATTGTAACGATGATTGGTTACCGCGATCTAGCGGTAAGATGTTTAGTTTCTAGTGTACCGGTAACCGTTGGCCGAATTACAAGTGTTTGTGGTTTGTATTGAGAACTTTTGTTTTGTGTAAAAGAAAATTGCATTAAAACGAGAAATATTTTATGTACTTTGAAGTTTGTTTATGGCGTATAATTTATTAATGGCGTTAACATTGTACGTATTATTTATTATGATCATTAAATTAGGTGAAAAACATTATCTTTGTACGTCTACGAAACTTAATAATATTTTTACGAGAGTTTAATAATATTTTTAATACTTAACAGATTCTCTCATCCACAGATGAATTATTAAACTAAATACTTTCAAATACTTTTTAACTCGGGTAGGTATTAATTTACTTAACAATATAACTTTCATTAACTCATCTCCTCTTTTCTGAATGTTCCCGTTTCAACCACCCTTACATCAGCAATATCACCTCATTTTATCAGCACTTTATAAATTAATTATTGCTATTTGAACCTAATCAATGTAAAAATTCTAAATTTTAAATTTGTCAGTCTAATATTTCACCTGTCGATGAGTGATTCTGTTACTCTTGAAACTTAGGTAGTAAAATATAAAATTATCATTAAACTCACATAGAGTTAATTTTTTTCACCCAATTAATGATCATTCGTTTTCACTTTTATTATTTATTAAGTCCAAGCCTATTTTAATCATAATGGCCTCAATCGGCATGGCATCCCAAAAATAAGGAAATTTCTCAAATTACAAATACCAATGGAAATATATGAAATAAATTCATAAATATTAATTGTATTTTGTGAATCAGTATGGATAATGTGGGATACTGCTTTCATTCATAATTTTTATTATAAAAACCATAACACATGGACAGAAAAATTACTCATACACAGGGCCTAAAATATTTAACATATTTAAAACAGGCTTCCCAAAAATCAGAATATACTCAATTAATAAAATAAAGGCTTTAGCAAACAACTGGCTTACCTCCAAAGGTAGAACAGCAACTGAAAATTTACTTACTGTAATTGCATAATTATGTCTAATAATCTTAAACAAAACTTTAACCCTTTTTACATTAAACAATTATTCTACAAATATTTACACTTGGACTTATAACTCACTCAACTTAACACTAGCATTGCACTTGATGCTTTGTAGATTCATAATTACTACCTTATGAAAATAAATATTACTGACGAATTCAAAAAAATATTATAATTGTGTTCTATAACGCCACTCTGGGACAGGCGTAGCCTAGTAGAGTGGCATAATCCACAAATTTAACAAAAAAATGTGTAATTTATCTTATATTTTTATTGTTAAATTAGTATTAAGTACCTTTATTTGTAAACAAGGATTTTTTGAAATAAATAAAAAAAAATATAAAATAAAATACTACTCCATTAAAAAGGCTCTGATTGGTGGTGACGTATCAATTCGCATGTTTGGTGTTATACCGTAGTATTAATACATCTGGGTACCATACAATTGCTACGCATATGGGCATGACTAATTTTTATACCCTTAATATATTTAAAAGAAAATTTCTGGAACGTATTTTTTATTATTAAGTAAAGATTATTCTAGTTAAAAAAAAGTGAAATTTCGCTATTACGCGCAAGATACAAAACTGCGCGTAAAGCTAAAGTGCGCGGTGACACCCCGACAACAGCGCGCATAAGAAGATTACAAAATTAAAAATAATTATATGTATACCAATAAAGAATATTCCTCCAAACTACAATAAAATTATAATGAAGTCTTATTTACCAGCGGCGATATCAGTAAGTACGAAACATATACCTACTGATGTTGATAGTGATTCTGCCCCTGAGTGATGATTGCACATAATTATGTTGTAAGGTTTTCCCCGTTCTCAGTTATTGAAATATGTTTTATTAAAAAACGGCGGATTAATATACATTAACCTAATAGTTTAAAATGGATTGAAATAAAAAAGTGGTAAATTTCCTCTTCACCACTAACTGCAAGTACTTTTTTCGGAAACTTATTAATTTATTAACATCTTCAACTAAGTCATATGTGGGATATAAAAGAGTTATTTATATCACATTCATCAACATTTCTCCTCTCAAAGGTAAAATATCCAAAAAAACTTAATACATTCATCGAAAATTACTAATTTATAATGTAATGAATTCGAGATTTTATAGAAAACATCATTTTGGAAGGAATAGATGCATTAAGTTAATTGTATATTTTTAATTAGTAGACTGCGCTTAAAACTATTTTTAATTTTTTGGATATTTCTGCCTTTGCGTTGACCCACATATTGTCTTTATTTGAATGTAGTTAGTTTAATACTAACTTCATTCGGTCGATGACAACTTTTGTAACTCTCGAAACTCGTGTATTATGTATAATTAAACTCAAGTAAAGTAATGGCATAGTTTTATTCCATCCATGTTGAAGACAATGAAATGCCGGTTGCCTATTAATTAAATAATACTGACTTTTCTTATACTCTTAAGCTGGATGAAACATAATATACAATTAAACCAGCTACGGAAATAAATTTACTATCATTTCGATTAATTAGTGTTCTAATAATACCTATATTTGATTGTCTGGATATTTTTTGCTCTCCAAGGACTACGTACAACTCAAACTCGATTGCCCGCAATAAATATAATGATTTCCGATCTCAATGTGTTAATTTAATATCACACAATCGATGTATCGGAAACAATCGAATATTTGGTATCGCTCGCCTTGACCTATTCAGGGCGGTAGGCATACAATAATGTGTTGCCATTAATTTCAATGATTCCGATCATTATTCTAATTATTTCAGTGACACTAAATAAAGACAATGCCTGTTAAAACAATGCGAGCAAAATAAACAAATGAAACATACATCAAAATATATTATAGATGTCTCATAGAGACGAAGCTATATGTTTATATGTGAAAGAAAGTATGAAAGTCTTTTTAGGGTAGATGACGGTAATAAAAATGCTCACATATGAAATAATTTGTGCAAGTTGAACACACAGTTTACGAGTATATACAAATTCGTGGATAGATAGATATGGTAGTCTATCGTGGGTGAATGTCACATTGTATAAAGTGATCAATTAAGCCAGCCTAACGATAAGTCGTAAGCCCTATGAATACCCAAAAAATACTGTAACACTCAAAACTCAAGTAGTATCATGTATAATTAAACTCAATTAGAGTAATAGCAATAGTTTAATTCCATTAATTTAGAAGACAATATATGGGATATAAAAGCAGTCATCCAAAAAATAATAAAAAATTATTTGATGTGCTAGTCTATCATGGGTGGAATTGTGAACGTTACATTGTGGAAAGTGATTATTTAAGCCAGCCGTACAACCAACAAATAAGACCATAACTCCTTTCCCATATAAAAAAACCTTCGTCTCTATGAGACATCTTTAATATATCTTGATTAATGATGTCCCCTTGGAGATAAAATCCAGTATTGTGTTCTTGAAAAATTTGGACATACTCAAAATATTCTGAAAACATGGATCAAATTTAGACAAAACTAACAATCTGGGATAGCATTTTTAGTAGAGGTTAAGCCTCATGCCTATGTTCTGCATATTATTTGTCTTCTCCTGCACCTCTTCGGCCTTCTTTCAATATTAGGTTTATCTGGTCATGCTTAAAATCTTGAAGACGTCCTCTATCCCTGTTTCCTTCAACATTCGCCTCGGTCAGCTTAACATTCACTTCTAATTCGTTCACTATCCACTCTATCTTGCAAAGTTTTGTATATTTTAATAACGTTTTGTACTTCTATTGCAATAAATAAAGCAAGACAAGTTATGGAGATAAGTGACATGAAAGATTGCATTTTTTCAATATTTCTGACTTTTTTTATGTTAAGAGTAATAATTTCTTTAAATGTAAAATCACTACAGAATCTTATATAAAATATTAAAAAAACATTTAAAAAAGGTTTTTATAATTTTATATGACTTATCAAAACACTGTAGTGATAGTCCAACGTTTTTGAACTTGTTTTAAAATATCAAAATTGTAAAAAAATGCAATCTTAAAAAATGCAGTCGACATTTCTTCCAAACTGTAAACAATTTTTTTTTTCAAAATTGCACGCAGAAGGCTCTTCCAAATTTTTGCTACTAGCTATGAGACATCCTCTACAACATTGTACACTTCGTAAATTTTAACGTGATAAATATTATACAAATTTAATACCAACATTGTTATAAAAGTTGATAGAAATCAGGTCCTTTCTCAAGCCATCGACTAATTTATTCATCCAAGGTGTCCAATATGAAATTATAGTCAAATAATAAACAATTTCTAGTCTAATGTTAGAAATATTGATGGTGGACAGATGCCTTGACATTTATGACAAAAATTTCAGGCTTCACATACATACACGATGTGTACATATTTATTTACCCATAGTTCTTAAATATTTCCACATTATTCCTATCTTTGCTAAGCATTCGAAATATTTCAGCAGATGTCAGCAACACTAAATCAATAAATCACAAACATTAAATAAACCCTTCCCCATCTGGCCAACGGCTACACGCCGTAAGCAAGAACGCGGGAAATGACATTTTCGCGAGATCGCAAACGCGAGGGCTAGCGGTGCATCTAGCCGCCCGTATCTCCACCGATACAATGTTGTCGGCCAGATATATACGCGCATCCATTGGGCAGATTACACAGGCATTCTGTAGTGTATATATTGCGGCAATATATTTATTCAAATTGCCAAAGAAAAGTGTAAATCTCGCGGCGGGGACGCGGAGAGGAGGAGGCATCTGACATTAGAGCGTGTACCGCTATCTTCCCGCCATCTGTTAGCCGCGCGGGCCAAACAGCGGCGACTGGCGGCGGACAACTTAACTACACAACAGAATGGAACACCGTTTGAAATTATTATCAGCTGTCAGAATGACATTTTGTGAAAAATTGCACGCGGAAACCGCTGAAAACCAATTATTTACACCCATTTTATACTGCATTATTGGAATACTGTACAAGTTCGTTGACACAGCGTGTGTATGGCAAAATAATAGTCTTACAGAACCTTTCACATATTAAAACAAACAATTCCAACGGCAGTACAAAAAACAGAAATTATATATAAAAGTACTGTACCATAGTGAAGGGGGACCCATCATTTTATGAGCAATAGCTCCTTTCATTTTCGCCACCGAATTCAGCATTTGTGTATACAGATATTCCCCTCTCGTATCCGTAAACTTAACGCAACGAAACAATGCGCGTAATACGCACTTAACTCACACTAACTCAATTTCAAGCTTATATGAAAAGATCTTTAGCAGAGCATGCATGTCATCATTTGAGACAAAATCGCGAGCAGAAGATGTTCCTGAAGAGGAGGACATCCTGACTGAAAAGTCTATGGCAATGGTTCGGAAAATCCACGATCCAACATGGGATAACAATCACTATTTTAAAAATCTTATTATCCGTCGAATTTAAAATGTGCATAGTAATTTTTATTTATTTAAAAATAAAACACTTGTATAAGACCACTTTTGAGTTTAAGTATACATTACTAGCAGTGGCGTGCAGTGGGTATAAACTTAGGTTATGCTGTGACCGACTATATACCTATATTTAAAAAATGTATATACGCATATACCGATATGGGTATATACATATTTTGTATTTTTTTTAACTGTATGTAATGAACTATTCTGAGTAGCTTTAATCCATAAAAATAACTTAACTTTGAAAGAAGTATAATTGTATACGAGGATATTATAAATAAATAAATATTTTATATATACTGTTAGTTTTAGTACAACGCTTATTACTTTTTATTCTCACCTGCAGATGAGAACATCTGTATCTTCCGTGTGTACTTTTCTGGGATATTCTGCGTTGTACGTGTGACATCTCTGGTCGACGTTTCGGATCCCATTGCAGGGTCCACCTTCAGAACTGATATCAAAACCAGCCCTGATGATGGACCCTGGAATGGGATCCGAAACGTCGGTCAGAGAGGTCACATAAACACGGCAGAATATCCCAGAAAACTACACACAGAAGATTCTGAACGGCCGTGAAAACCTGAATTTTTAGAACGTTCTCGAAACTACTAGTGTGTAATTAAACGCAATAGTGGTCTTATACAAGTGTTTTATTTATATATAAACCAATCGTGTCATTCCACAAAGTTAGTGCCAAGTCAATAAAAAAATATAATAATTTTTGTCATTATTTCAAAATTTCAAATATTTAGATACGCACGTTAGAAGTTTTAAAGTTATACTTAAGTAAGGGTGTCCATGATTGCTAAAAGTTGATTTTAGTGGAGCGATTTGGGAAGGAGTGGGGCAATATATGAAAAACGATTCATGAACTTTTATAAAAACACAGCTGTGTTGTATATCTTGTGTTGGAACATAGCTGGATAGAATGCTAGTGCGCATTTCACCCTGCCCCTACTATGTTTACAGTCTGGGTTTCTTTTAAGTGAACTCAGCCAATAGCAAACATACACACCTAACTAATTTGTTGACTTACTTCGTGGTGTGAAAAATTCCGTCGCATGAAGCGCGCCCACGACGTTGCATGCTACAATTTCATCTTCAACACGCCTCATGAAGATAATTTTAATCTTAATTTTCTTCTTCTTCAGCCTTCATTTCTCCACTCTCTGCCATATATATAAGGCCTCTTTCATACTCTTCCATCCTTCTCTCTCGTTTGTTTTTTGTAGTCATGTCTTCCCCCTTTTGAGTTCTTTCGACGCCTTTCTTATTCTCCAAAATTTCCATTTCAGAACTCTAGAAGCCCATTTTGTCTTGCAACATGTCCTGATCCTACTCTATCTCTTAGGCTTATTTCAAGCATGGATCTCTCAGATCGTTGCGTGCATTTGATTTCAATAAACACAATTATGTTTTTTTTAAATTTCAATTAAATTATTAATTTAATATTAAATTTAATTAATTAAATTTCAATAAAACTAAAAAAAAACATGATTTCAATAAAATTTAACAAAATTGCACTTTGATTGTTACGCCCTCGAGGAACAATTTTAGATGTCAGATTTAATTCCTGATCATCGATTCCGTCAGCGGATAAGGCAAACACATTAAATCACATTCCAACCGCTGGGCCCCATACAACTCAGAGGCCAGAGATCGCTTGGAATGTTAACAAATCGCCACAATTTATATGGAGAAAGATCGATGCGCGATAAACGTGTAGATTTTCCATAATTCCTAGGATCGGAGGGACGAGTTTTTAGTCAAGTATGGTCACTTGGCAGAATGAGCCTACTCATTGTATCGTGTGATTTATGGACCGTAAAACATTTTATCTTTACGTTAGTACACTTTATGCGTGGTTAACCTATCTTATTGCTTAGTGCAGAAATACTTTGAATTAAAAATTACTAAAATAATTATTTTTTCAATTGGTTGGGCAACTTTGTAGATTGACGTTTAAAAAAATTGATTTTATTATTTGTTTGTGTCTACTTTTTTTTTTTTTCAAAAATAGAGATGCGAACACGGAATACGTGTCACATTAATATTCTTACTATTTTCAAACTAAGCTAAACGCTTGTGCTATGAAAATAGGACTAACTTGCTGATCTGGAGTGAGGTTCGAACCAGTGACGTTTGGATCACGAGGCGAGAGTCCTAACCACAAGACCAACAAGCTACAACAAACTTATAATCATTAATTACACCTACATGTATCGGAAAAATAATTTCATCGTCTGGTTGTTTTATCAATGTCAAAATATCAAAATGAACGTTGTCTTTTGTTTTTCTAAATAATTTGAAAAATTATTTTTAAATATTATTTGCTTAAGTTCTTGATTACACAAAATTATTGGAAATTTTTTTAGAATTGGACTAGTAGTTAAATTTAATCGATTGCTAAAAATATTTTTTTTACTTTTACGTGCTTAACAAATTTCTAATGATTCCATATTATTCAATTTCAGACCAAAATTATTTATGTGTAAAATAAAAAGTCCTAAATTTTAATCAAAACCGTGAAACAAATGATTTGAAAATTAAAAAAAAACATGATTTTTTCTGAAATCTTAATCTTTTACTCTTAAATTAAAATTTCGACTGTTTTTTCTAATATTAAACGCTGTACAATCTTTACATGAAAGTTTATAAACATCTGAATTGTTAAATATATTATCTTTATCTTTTAAATTTATGAGGAGTTTCCCTATATTATTATTTGTATAAAATGCAGGTCTATAATATTTTTCGGTAGATATTTTGAAATTTGTTTCGAAAATGTACATGATATAAAATGTGTGTTTATAAAATTTTTCGCCAATAATTATTATTATTGTTTAGATGTAATTAATGAATACAAATAGATACAAAAATATCTTATTTTTTACTAAAACAAATGTTTTTTATGCGTGACTTTAATGAGGCCATAAAAATCGACGATTTTTTACTCATAGCAAAGTATAGTTGGCCACTGATGAATCAAAATTCAGGGGAGTTTTTTTTATTAAATTGTGAATAGAAAATATTTTTTACACTTTGGGTGAAATGCGGACAGTAACGGAAATAATCGACATCAAAATATGCAGATTTTTTTATCAATTTTTCTCATTTATTTTCTGTAAAACGTTTAACTATCACTACAGTAACGTGCCTACATGAAATATTAATAAATCATTCGCTGTAATACTAGCCAAATTTCAAATTTTAAAAATTTTTAACTCCTTTTGTAGACCAGTATACATTTAAAATATTTTTATGTTATTTCTTAGAACACAATGACTGTATTTTTTACACAGATTGATTATTATTAATTGTGTCTTTATAGGGTGGCCCAGGGCGTACGACCTGTATGAGCTGGCATAAGTGATCACTATACAAAATGTATAGTTTTGAATTCCATGTTGTTGCTTAATCATTTTGAACTCATAATTTAGCTATAAATCTACCTGCAAAGCATTGGAAACTAGCTCTGTTACACTGTATAGAAATGTATGTACGACACGAAAGAAGAAATAATGAGATTTTTAAGAAGATTTCTATAGAAGTAATATATTATATAAATATGATTTTCACATTTCTTCAATGCAAATCAAAAGCCTCGCTCACTTTTATTTTTGATAAAACCTAATAAGAGTCTTATATCTCAGTTAGAGCATGCCACGCATTGCTGCGGAGTGTTAATAAAAACCAATACATATATTAAATCATATACAATGTGTCTCATAGCTGTTAGCAAAAACTTTACAGGTGAATTCTTGATAATGAATCTTCTTAAAATGTTGATCTTGTATCAAGAGTTATAGAGATATGCAATATCAAAGTTTGCTTTTGAACTATCATTAGTCACTATATTGACTAAGAAAAATTCATTCACTTTAATACAAGTCGAATGAAATAATAAAAATACTTTTTTTTACTATGTTTCATCGTTTTGTTAGACATGTATTTGAGTGAATTTTTTTTTTATAATCGATATAAGTTATTATAACGATAATTCTACTTTTTTCAAAAAATAAGTCAGAAATATTGAAAAAAAAAATACAAACTTAGACACCTACTGAAAATCTTCATAACTGATGATATTTTATTGATTTTTCACACAGACCACCATCGACACCAACGACTCAACTTTTTTAAGACAAAAAATAGGTCGCGGCAAATTTGCAAGCGAATCTGCGATAGCGCCGCCAACAATAGACAGGTTAGCAGAAATAAAACACAATTAGCCATGAGACATGAAGATTCCTTTCTCTGCATGCGCATGCGCACCGCAACTTTTTCATTTGAAATGTTAATAGGTTGCGCCACCAAATGTCACGCGGTCGAGGAAGATGGTTCGGGGCCCGGCTGAGCGCTCCTCGGATTCTCGACGTCGCCGAGAGAACGTCTGAACTCTGGAGGCGACGTCGCAAAGGTCTCTCTCTCCATAGGCCAACACCAACGCTCCCGAGTTTCAAAAAGTTCAAAAATAATGCAGAAAATAACAGTTACCAAAATCCGTTGCTCGATACAAATGCGTTGTTGAATAGTTTTGTTTAGTTTTATGGGACATTCTGCCCTATATATGTGAACCCTCCTGGCCGACATTTCGGATCCCATTGCAGGATCCATCATTAGGGCTGATGTGAATAGTATGTGTTGATGTGTAGGTTAAGTACTGGCTTGTAATACCGCATCAAAGTCGGCATGGTATTATAAGACTTCGGTACGGAATAATAAGCCATTACTCAACCTAAACATTAATACATACTCATCACATCATCCCTGATAAGGACCCTGCAATGGGATCCAAAACGTCGTCCAGAGAAGTCACAATACACGGGAAAATATCCCATAAAACTACAGCTTATCGAAGATATTAATAACGTCAATACATTCCAAATATGTATAAAAGCCCACGATAAAAAAGGCCGCAATCACAGCTCAATTGCTCGATAACACAAAAAGAAGTTCCCCAAACAGAAAAATGCCTACACATTAAATGCTCTAAAACAAAATGCCCTAATGTAAAAATGCCTAGACACAAAATGCTCCAACACAAAAAGTCCCACATTAAAAAACACCCATACTGAAAATGCCTACAGAGAAAACTGCCCACATTGAAAGATGTTAAAACAATTTGCTTTCATCTTCATTTTCAATCTCACGATCACCCTCCCTGACCATATGTATATATATTATACGCATTACTATCTATTACTGTCTACTTTCACTTTTCCTCCTTATCACTGACTTTTATCTATGTCTTAAATAAATCTTTTTATGTTTTGTTAAATTAAAAAAAAATCTCTAAAATAACTATCGTTGTCTTATTTGTGTATAATTGTGTTGGATGACCAAATAAATAAATTAAAATATTAAAATAAATACGTCTTGAAAAATTACCACATGGAACAATCACCAAATAGAAAGATATTCACAAATAAATATGATTGCAAAAAAATACCCGCGTTGAAAACTGCTAAAACAAATATGAAAAATTACTATATAAGTAAATCCTCACATTGAAAAATTCCCACATAAAAACATAAATAGCTTATCCGTAGTGGTCGGAAGTTCGAGCCTCGTTTCAGGAGTCTCGAATTTCCGTCCACCAAGTCATTCATATTGTGTGCCACGTATTCCGTGTTAGCATCTTTATTAAAAAAAAAACTATGCGGTTAAAAAAAACGGTTTTACACCATTCAATAAATTTCATATTTTTATTATTAACGTCAAGACATGGAAGATGAGAGTGTTTCAAGATTAACTTGTGAGACGATGATGAAACACAGTAGCGAATATTCCCCATGCAAGGGAAAATGCTCAGTGGATCGTAGCTACGTGGTGTTAACGAAAGGTTAACGTTCTAGCAACGTTTCGCCATGTTTCGTGTGTACCCATTCTGCTTTTTCTTCTTCTGGGGGACAGCGAGGTCCACGCAGCCACTCCCCACGCAGTGAGCTGATTTGATCAGAACTACACGAGAGACGAAGATGACTTGCACCATTCCCAGCATCATGTTTTATAGGATTTCATCTCCGGCCGTTGGGCAACACGAGTGGAATGCTCGACGTGCATCGCCTCACGACATGTATCGGCGTATTGTGATTTCGGGATTCTCCGAAGCGCCTTTACGACCGGCTGATTGTATGTCATGGTCGGCTTATTGTCCCACCAGAGAATAGACCACCAAGTACCACATTTCTGATAAACTTTTCGGAAGAACAAGTCTAAACATAATTTATAAGATGACTTGTTAGTTGACGACATTGTTGTCTATGTGAGTGATATTTATCAATTCCTTTGAGATGTAGTGTAGGAACTCCATGTTACGTATACCGTGGACAGCCGTGGAGACGCAAAAATGTCTCCATATTATAAAAACTGAAAATCAAGAGAGACTTGTCTAAGGCGATTTTTTGGATATTTTGTCAGAAGAAAAGAATGCCTGGAAATGCTCTCTGTGTGGGCCACATCAAGATCCAAAGAGGAAGAAAAAGACCCCCCACTCTTTGAATCGACTAAGTGGAAAAAGCTATAGGAACTTCTCTGGTGACAGCGCTGCAGGATGTTGGGAATGGTGGAAGAGAATACTCAAGAGGGCCTCCCATGAATATCACGATCATCGGTCATGAGACACTGACTTAGATTATGAGTCAATATTATCTTATTTCTAGATTGCCTCCACCTTAAGAAGCTGACAGCTATCCTAAAAGTATTTAGAGGACCTTCCAAGAGGACAATTGCCAGCGCAGCGCCTTATAGAGTTATTTTGAATTCTATAACCATTCCATGCCATGACAATATCGCGGCAACCCTAAGGGCCGGTTGTTTCAAGTTGGATTAAGGTAAGCGTTACTTTAAAGCATAGATTTTTACGTTCTCCACCAATCAGGCGGTCCGTTTTCGTAAATATCTATGCTTTAATCGACCGCTTACTTTGATAGAACTTGAAACAACCGGGCCTAAGTGGGTTTAGTTTAACTTTACTTTTCGCTTTTTTGATTCCTTTCTTTTTCTTTTGATTCCATTCTTTTCACATGCTATCTTATCTGTATTATATTTCCAACCTAACAATGTAATGGATTTGGCACATTTACCTCATAAGGGAGACCCTTATCATGCCCATCTGCTAGCAGAAGCAAGCAAATTCTGAGTAGATTAATCTTGGTTTTGCTTATGTATTGTAGAGTTTTACCAAGGTCACAGTTGAAAAAATAATAAAAGCTAACATTTATTGTATGGATAAGGTAAAAAGAAGATTAGGAAAATCACAGTAGGAGAAAAATACTCTTCTGCAAACTCACAAGCTGCACTGGGATACAAGAAGCGGACTGAAGGAGCATTAGAAAGAGGCGTATTTCCTTACAAAATAAACAATGTTCATCAAGTATATTCCAAGTAGCTGCCAATGCCAGTAATAGCCAGAATAGTCATTAACCTTGATAGGAGGATGAGGAGAAGGGAGATGGGAAATGAGAGGGACAAGAAAAAGAAGATTTGATTCTTATCACATTAGAAAGAATTAATGACAGCCCTTCTTAACATGCTTCGTGGCTCATGGTTCATCCATTATCCTACCTAGCAAAGAAATTTCTCTAGTTTATAATCACTAATAAACAAAGTCCTAATATTATTTCATAAAATATAACTAATACTCTGACCTTTAAGGTTGGTCTATAAAAATTGCGCCACTGCATAAAAATGCAGTTTTTTGAGCGCAGTATTTTTAAAAGTACGTACTGATCACGACGCAATACATATTTGCACGTTTCCATGTATACGGTATACATATTCATGGTAGTGTGTGTACTCATTATAATGAATAGCCAATTTATATAAAGTTGTTGACCAAACATAAAAAAAAACTATGACACAATTACCAATTCAATATTAGTTAGTAGTCCATGAACCAGTTTTTCAATTGTGGGGTAGTTTTTATACTATGATATATTTTTTCGTGGTACCACTGAAGATCGCTAATATATGTTGGATCACCCTATCAAAAGCACGCTATTTGTTAAGAGAGGAATTTACTCCAAAAAGATTTACTTGCTATACAGGAAAATGAACAGTACGTTGGGCAGGATATACACAAAGAATGCCTCTTCCAAGGTACCGACCTATGGCACTGTGTCAGCAACCACAAGGGACCTGACCATGAAGAAGACCACCATAAAAATGAAGAACGACGTAAAAAAACTTGGTGTACACGACGAGGATGATCTACTGTTATGGTAGGTGGCAATGACGAAGGTTATTGTTTCAAAAGGTCAAGATCCTCAGTGGATCGTAAATGGATATTTTTTCTGCAGTTATTAGAAAATATATTTAAACGATATTTTTACACAGGTTAAGCTTAGCGTCTCAAAGATTATCAAAATATGGAGACTTCGGTGTTTGGGTCATGCGGAGAGGATGATCGATCAGCAAACATTTGCTTTAGAAATCAATAAAATATTCCTCAATGACAAATCTGCCTAAGAGATACAAGACAAGAAAAAACCGACGTGTTAAAAGACTTTGGAGAAGTGGTTGCGCGTAGATTGCAGGATTCAGAGAACGCGTATAGGGCATTTTATTATAATTTAGAAAGAAGCTTCGAAAGCAACTTAAAGTGTATAATGAAATGTAAAATGTAAAGGCAAAATGAATACGGTATGTTGGCGAACGGCGGAAATCTGCCAGAGGTGGAAGTATAGCGTTGACTGTTTGAGATAGGAGCCTCCTCCTCTCGCTCTCACTATTCTTAATTATCATTCTACCACCCAACACATCTTGGCTATCAGCACATTCTTGTAATCAGCACTTTCCATGCGACGTATGATTCCCAGAGGTTTACAGAACATGGAGACAATTGGGTGTCACAATATCAATGAAAGATCTGTCAGTGGTTGATGAGTCAAGAGTGACAATGATGGTGACATTTTGCCTTCCTGATCATTCAATTCGAGCAACATGGTTCAACTGAACTGCAGAGGGTGTTCGACCTACTAATCATTATCAGCCGTGTTATATCGAAAGCTGGACGAAGACTTTCCCATGTGTTTCCCAGTTTTCTCCCAAAAGGATCATCTTACTTTTTCTCTAGTGGTTTCCAGGTTCGTAACCGTAGTCACAATATACCGCCGTGCATCTTTTCTTCTTGCAGATCTATCTGGATATTATTCCCACCTCTGCCTCTGCCCATTCTCGAAACAATAATCGTGATGAAAATAAAACTCATTTTGATATGTAATATTTTTTTAAATATAAACAGTCATGTTGCGCAATAAATAGTCTGCCGTATTAATAAATTAAGTGTTAAATATTTTACAATACAATAAATCTCACTTGCGAAAATTGGCCACGGTACAGGGTGTGGCAAAAGAAAGTTGACCTTGTTTGGCTTGTGTGTTAAATAAATGAAGGAGTTTGAATATTCACCGGACAAGGCTTTGTCATATAAATTATGTTATACAACCGGTATCGTTTTTTCACCTCGAATCTGGTTCAAGTCACGACCGAGCTGGTATTATAACACTTAAGCTGCGCGCGCATTCCACCGCGCCACCGCCCGCCGTGGTAGGCAGAGACGGTGTCGCAAAATTTACTATAAATAATTATATTTTTCTTCTGTCCTTCATAACTTTACTTATATGCATGCTTTGTTATTTTCTAATATTTTATGATTCTATTTCTTGTATTTCTCTGCTTTTGCTTATATTCTGTTATTTACTTGTGATTTTATTTATTCATATTTTCTTTGAATAAATTGTTTTCGTAACGCATCCCAGAGACAGTGAAGTGGTTAGTGCAGTTCCTCGGCGTATCGCACGAGTGCTTTTGCATCATCAGCGGCGTAGCGACGAAACTGCTTTAGCATTACAACAATGCCAAACTGATGACGAAAGTGTAGGGCCGATACGGGAGCTTTTTGCTTATTGAACGGCCCTAGATCTGTGGTGGGTCCCACTTCACTGTCCTCCTTCTCATTTTTTTACGTTTTTTTTTCTCTTTCTACTAACTTTATTTATGTTTTATTTTATTTTTAGATGCATCTGCCAGTCTGTTTTTTAATTCTTTCTTACCTTGGCCCTTGGCTACATTGATGTTTACTATTTTTTTAATCAATTCTTTTATTTCTCTTTTTTGCAGACGTCAGACTAAGAAACCTATTATTTTTCTTAACTTATTTGTCTTTTATTACAGATGTCTGACCACGACACATATCTACTTGTAATTTTACTGTTTATATTTGTTGAATTTTTGTTATATTTTACTTTGTTTGTAAAGTTTCTTCTTTATAGTGCTAATAAAGTGTTTATTTTGTGGTTGAGAAACAGTGATTGGATTTTTGCAGGCATATCCTTGCTGAGCCGCCCTTTACACGACTCAGTACCGAGATGAGTATGAGTAGGACAGATATGTTAGCTTTTGCTCATAAAACTGTCCTGGGAATGCGATGAGCATCCAATCCCTGTCCTTCTTCATTTTTTTTGTCCTCATGACATTTAGAACAAACTGAGATATTAAGGCGCAGTTTTTAAATATCCATTATTCGATTTATTTAATACAAGCTCGGTTTGTTACCCGTGAAGTGATCTTTATATTCTAGAATAATATAATGAATAATTTATAAAGTGCAATAAAGCAATTTTACCTTTCTCCAAACCTAGTTTTATCCTTCTTTATCCCCATCCATCTCCTACTCGTCTCATTATCATGGAGCTAGTTTTGTGACTACAACATTGTACATACATATACCGAAAATATGTTTCAATTGTGATTGATTGGAAGAAATAACCAAATGGCAGTAAACCCGCCGCTGTATTGATACGGTGAATAAATAAATATTTCTGTGTTCGGACTCATAAACACGTTTCATTTGTATTGAAATGAAGAGTTATTCTAAAAAAAAATTACAAATGCCACCCAAATAATACAACTTTGTTCTAGATATCTACTCCTTAATTAGATAAATCATTTAATGAGGAAAAAACTCAATATCTACATTTGCAAAAACTATTTTACGTAATGCAAAATACCGTTTGCATTTCTTTTTATTCCATTTTATTTATTGGCGTCTTGCATGTTATTTTTTTTAATTTATTTGTTTTTTGCGAGTTAATTTACTGTGCTTTCATAGGAAACATGTATTAATCCAAGATATTAAAAAGATTATAAGGATTGATCAAGAATGTTCTTAGGTTTTCACAACCACTCAGAATCTTCTGGTTTGTGTTTCTTCTGGGATATTACGCCTTGTTTTTACGACCTATACGGTATTATGCTGTAGAGACACGGCACACTACCTTAGAAAACACAAACCAGAGGATAACAATTGATACCTACTTCAGAACAGCGGCCACTACCTATCTCGCTAGATTTACAGAACAGTAAATCTAGCGAGATAGGTAGTGGCCGAGAGCCTTGCTATATAATAAATCATTTTTATGTGTATGTATTAAACAATAAATAATCATGTATCCAATAAACGCCCATTTAACGGCATTGAATTGGACTGAACTAAAATATATATTATTTAAGATAAATTATAGAAGTCTCACAGGGACAAAGCTATTTATATGAGAAACGTATATGAAAGCATTTTTAAAGGATGGCCCAGAGCTTACGACCTCTATGATCTGGTGAGCCGTGGGCGATCCTATAAAAAGAGTTCCATAAACATTTCTCATATAAATAAATTCGTCTCTGTGAGACATCCATAATTTATCTTAATGATTAATGCTCCCTCTGTGGACAACATCCAGTAATTGTCTTCCCAGGAGATACATATAAAAAATATTAATTTCTTATGCCATCTCGTTCATTTTTGATGCTTCTAACACGACCATCTAGTATCTGGTTTATCTGGTCAAGCCACGTTTTCCTGTCCCATCATCGGCAGTACATTACAAGTGATGATTGGTAATAATTACTGCGTTTGCCTTACGATAGAGTCAAGTGTTGCCCGTAATGATATCGGCCACCGTTCGGCTATTAACTATGAATATGCTTCGTGTCTCCGTTAGAAATGGAACCAAAGCATATACACTGAGTACTGTGTATACCGGTTTGAGTAAAAAAGTTGTTGCACGATTCCAGGGCTGGCTCTAGCAACCACACCGTCGAGCGACCACGTAGTAGTGCAAAGTGGATCGTGATCCTGCTGTTCACCAGCCTTCTCCATCCAACCCGATCCTGGGAAGCGTGATTCACTGCCGAGGAGATAAGAAACCTCAGCAGACTCCACTATTTGGTTGGTCCATTGTATTACAATCATGCCTTGTTTCGTCTTAGCTCCTCATGGAGGCTGAACTAATACGGTGGATAATCAATAACCACCATTGGTGTTGGAAAAGAGGCTAGGGGACCATATCCTAGTGTCCTAGTAACACAAAGAACCCCAATGTAAAAACATCTAAAAAATAGACCTGAATGAATACAAAACTTTAACAGCTTTCTAGGATCCTTAATAATACCTACTTAGGATATATTGCGAGGCGGAGGCGATTACTCGAAGAAAAGTTGCTTTGGAGAAATAGTTGAATAGTTGAAATAGTTGAACTCAACAAATCAAAAGCCTCAAAAGATGCAAAAAAAGAAATTGAATCTATACTCACCATGATTGAAGAAAAATGGACTGAAGAAAATACCGCTTTACAAAAAAAAAATACTTGAACTACAAACAAAAGTCATAGAAAATCAAGACCAATACATAAACAAACTTGAATCATTAACAAATAAAGCGTCGTATGAAGAAAAAGAAAATGGAAAAAGAAGCTATTCAAAGGTAGTAAGATGCATTCTCCATTACATGGCTTTAAAGCCTTAGATATTTTAGTAATAGACATATCAATAGACATGAAAAAAATATTAAAAAATGATTGTCGAGGGGATAGCGATGGATCTTTCAGTATAATACCCAGCTTCACGACATCTCTCAGTAATAAAATGAAAAAACACACTATTATTTTTACTCAAATGTCGTCTTAAGAATTTCTAGTAGACAACGGTCATAACAGTTCCAGTGAGAATAACACTAGCTTCTCATACTCAAGTCTATGATCCGATTCCTGGTAAGGTCATAATACATCTACGTGTTTTATTCTGAGTGTTTTTATAATCCATTTCGTTAGTTATTACATCTCATAGCCTATTTACGTCTTTTCCTTCAGCACTCGCTTCGTGTATTTTCTTAACACACAATCTAATGGGTTAAACGTTCCACATGCACATACTATCTCAGAGACAATTTTACTGACTTTACTACGCACAGATTTACATACGCTCCTAATTTACTTAGTCTTAACTCTATCATGTGTAGAGTTCCACTTTCTTTAACATTCGCTTCACTTTCACATGTTACACATGCCCGAATAAATACATATGTATGTGTTCTTAAATTGTAATTAAAATTTTAATTCTAATTAGTAATTACTCAAAAACTAGACATAAGCTTAATGTCTTCCAAATACTTCTTATCACTTTCATTATTTTGAGATATGTTTATCTGTGAAATTAAGCTAATTGTGACCAGTCAAACAAAACTGATGTATTCTATGAGAACTACCGCTACCAGCATACGAACACGCTCGGCGGGTACGGAACACACAGAGCTCCAACGCTTCTTTATTCTCTCCAAACTCTTTTTTCAGTCAGCAGTAATTAAATATAGCAATTAATACACAAAAAACAACTAAAGTAAACAAGCTGAAACATACTTGGGTCCCCTTCTCTCTTTCGTGCGCTTTCTAAATCATCTACATTGATGATTTAGAAATTTATAATTTCAAGAAAGACTTTATCCAAATCAGTTAAAATCCAGAAAACCTAGAATATTAGTGTACAAAACAATTATTAGACTAGTATTCACATACGCAGTTGAGATATGGGTTCATAATTAGGGGAAGCACTGGACGTTTTTGAAAGAAGAATTTTGACGCATTTTTGGACCGGTTCTAGATAATAAAGTTTGGCGCAAGCACTACAATAGTAAACTCTTTACATTGTTTAAGGAGCTAAACGTCACAACATTTATAAAATTGGTGAGACTTTGGTGGCCAGATTATGTGGAGAGAATGTCTGAATAACAAGGACCATTGAATTCAATACCATTATGGGGGTGAGCTTAGGAAGCCAAGGTACTCTGGAGATTGTAGAACCAGTAGTGAAGACGATCATTGTTTTTCATCAGATTGTTCCCAGATATTTTAACAGTTCTACCATTTCAAAAGTTCGGTCTCTCACGACAAATGTCGATTTTATGATATAAATAAAATGAATAATAATGGTTCTTCTCTCGGCAACCCTGTCTGAAGACAGCAGCTGCATGTCCCATGACACCACCGCTCCAGACTAGTCTAGATCTGGCGCAGAGCAGCGCCGCTACCGGAGCCCGCTCCCTGGGCTGTGCAGTCGAATCGTTTGCACAGATCACGCAACACACACATTCACAAAACGTCATACCTGTACACCTGGCACACACTTCGCTGTATATCACAGGGGTTGGCACATTTTTTTCTAATTTAAAAAATACAAGACACCCTTTAAAATCTTTCATTGCCAAGGCAGGATCTTTGATCCTTAGTGAAAGTCCAAATGTGCTTCTGGGTTTCTATTTGTTCCGTACAAGACGTATCAATATCGCTTCAAGGTACAATTAGCGGTTCTAAATAGCTCTCCAAGTGCGTGCTTTCGTGATCTCCTTCGCAATGGCGCGCCCCGCACGGCGCGTCTCTTTTATATCATTTTCCTTCGCTATCTCCCGTCCTTTTTTATTAACTATTTTCATAATTTATTTTTCTTTATTCATCCGAACCATACCATCTTCTTTATTAACTCTGACTATCCAGCTTATTTTGAGAATTGTTATATATTTATTTATTTAATTCGGTCATCCAACAGGGAGACACAATTGCTTGATAAGATGAAATACAAAAAAAAATAGTTACATGTCTCCCTCAATTAAAGGATAACACAAATAGGACATAATCATTGATAAGTCAATTTGACAATGACAGATAAAACATCATTTATACGATTAGCTTAAATTTAGCTTTAACTTAGACATAAAGGGGCTCGTGATGTATATAATATACATGATAAACTTGATCAGGGAGGGGAACGAGCTTCTAGTATCTGCTTCACCATATGACGATATTCTTCATAATTAGTTTTAAAAATATCTTTTGAATTCAAGAGGTAATTATAATCTGAGCATATGCGTGGAATGGGAGACGTGGAACGGGGATATATACAACAACAAACCCGCGAAACCTTCAACAACCGAGCAGCGTGTATGATGAAGATTAATGAAAATAAAGCGTGGCGTATTTTCCTTACTACGGAATAAAATTTTCGGCTCTCCTTAGACAAAGGGATGAGAATAATAATAATCTATAAAAACTATCCAACGAATACTAAATCATTCCGGTTCGTACAAGATTTTAGATTTGTTGTAGAAAAATGTAATTTGCTAAATGCGACGCTAGGGGCGCTCCATCGGTAGTTCCGGGGCGCGGACCTCCGCCCTAATGGCTGCCGCGCCCTGCAGTGACAAGGGATTGGCCGTGTGTCACGAAAATGTAAAAAAAAAACATTTTCCAAGAAAAGTGGATCAATACTGAAGTCCCATACCCTGCAATACTCTGACGGGTCCCACATATCCGATTGTGATTTTTTTTTTAAATTTTTTACAGATACATTTTTTTTACAAGATAGAGCTAGTTACATATGTTGGATTTTTCTCTTCTACATGAGTGACATAGACTCGTGTGTAAAAGAGGAATATCTTTAAATTTTACATTTACAAATAATAAAATGATAAAATGTACATATTCATCATTTTATATATATAGACAATTTAGTTATAATAAGTAAAGTAATAAATAAGTATAATAAGCAAGTAAAATATAATATTAAGTAAGTAATAGGTACATATATAATAAAATAAAAAATTAATCATTTATGAAGGTACTTTTTCACGTGTTTTTTAAATGCCTCATAATTATCCTCAGTCCTCAATTCAACAGGCAATTCATTGAACCATTTCACACCTCTGAATGTGTAGTGATGCTGAGCAGTTGTGTTATGTACCTATCACAGGGATTTGAAATTTACCAAGTGTTACATTTCTGCTACTTGACACTCTCTGGTCAGCTATCACTATGAAAACCATTATATAGTAGAAATATGCAATTTTGCTTGTAGATATTTTCTAAAGTGGGTACTTACAATTTATTAAAGAGTTCTATTTTCGGATAATCATTTGTTTTTTTTTCATTTCAACAATACTCGCATAACAAACGTCTGACGAGTTTTTTTAGCCTCGCGATTATTTCACTTAACTATCAACGCGATTGGTTGGAAATGCCAGCAAAATTCAGGCAATTAACATTCAATTAAGATAAATTATAAATGTCTCATAGAGACGAAGCTATTTGTATGAGAAACATGCATGGAAATCTTTTGTAAGATGGCCCAGGACTTACAATATGTATGAGCTGGCTTAAGCGATCATTCTACATAATGCAACCTTCATCAATTCCATCATAAGAACATCCACAAATCGATTTTTTTAAAGTCATATATATGTTTCAAATAGGAATCATCCGTATATTTAATGGAGCAATGCTAGAGACATCTATAGTCTCTTCTCATGAAACAGTATACATAGATTATGCAGCTGGTAATGACATTTCTATATTTTAAATTTGGAGTATTAGGCAATATTCTTTTTAATGTATAAATGATATTCTTCCGAATTATTTGACATACAGAATAGAATACGCCTGAAAATGTTCATTTTTTTAACTCCATTAATAGACAAGTAATAAACATCTATAATTTATCTTCATTAAATAATAATCCCACAGTGGATAAATCCTGTAATTGTGTTCTCAGAACATATAAAAGTATTGTAAATTCAAATTCAATTACTTTTGAATATAAAATATTGTTTATACTTTGGGTGAAATGGCGACATCAAAGTTTGCACGCTTTCCGCAATATTTCTGGCTTATATTTTGCAAAATGTTAGGCATGTAATTTATATCTTATATTAAATATTCATTCGTTTTGATACAACTTAAATAAAATTGATAATATTTGTTAAGTATACAACTCTTTTCAAGAGCACATTTAGAGCATTTTTGTCCCTAGATAAGATCGTCATCAATCAAGATATATTATAGATTATATGGAAGTCTTTGGGTGTTTACAGAGCTTACGGTCATTGGTTGGCTTAAGTCATCACTTTACAAAATGTAACGTTCACCGATTCCGCCTATGATCGACCACCACATCTTCACCACAAATTTGGAAAGTTTTATATATTTATGGGATTTATGTAATAACCTCATCTCCCTTTATTCAATTTAAACTACCCATCGCCATCCACGTCATCGCGTTAATAAGACTTCATATTTTGACTAAACATTTTTCCTCATAGCTTCTCTCGCATTTAATATTACATATTTCTACAGAAAGAAACCAAATTATAATTGATTCCGTAAGTTTAATATAATATTGTTTTAATAACAATAACTGTATAAAGTTAATGGAGCAGTAAGATGTAACATTTTAATTAAATTTACACATACGTAACACATCTAATTCACCCAATTTAATGATCATTACAATAAATATATTATTTATTCAGTGATCAAGTTAGAAAACAAAAAAATGCTTTCGATCTGAAAAAACTTGCTCAACTTTGTAAAATATATTCAATTATATAATAATTAGGTTTGTTATATATGTTGCTTTAATTTACTGTGAATCAATAAATTAAAACAATGTCTGAAAAAAGTAAAAAAAATATTAATAATAATCTAATCTCAACATAGCGTTAACGAATAAAAAGGAATTTCAATTATAAAATATAAGACAGAGAGACACAAACGCTTACAAAATTACAAATTGAAAAAATTATCATTTTTATTTATGGATTAATTAGTAAGTACGCGTCCATGAAGTTAATGAAGATGCAGTGGTATTAAAAATGTCAATAATATCATAGACAATTTTTTTTAATGCGGAAAGCTTTTTTCTTGAAGACTGTTTACAAATTTATTCTGTCCAGAAAATAAAATGCTAGTAATTAAAGGTTGAAAAGCGTTATTACACACGGTGACGTAATGATGTTAAATTTCCAGAGATACGTTGGAAAACACGAAACAAAGTGACAGATTTGTGTCACGGTCTAACAGTGTGACTACATGCAAAGATTAAAGGTTGGTAAAACATATAAACAAGGAAAGGTATCCTTGTAAAGTAATATTTTTTGCAAATATTTTAACTTTGACATTATAAATCTCAAACAACACGCAATGTTACCCAAGCAAAGGGCAAAGGAGCAATTTCTAAAAGAACAATATAGAATCGGGGCGAAAAGTATAGTAACGGAGAGATATGTAAGTATTAAAACAGAAGAAAGTTAAAGACGATTTGTAAATCTTTAAAAAAAAACATAATAATGCATCTACCATATCAGGGTGCCTCAAGAATTTGGTCAGGAAAAACAAAAATATACATATTGAAATTAACGTCAAAATATACAAAACATGAGTGCGACCTACCATAACATATGCTGTAGAACATCTGAAAAGAAAGCGCTGAGATCTATTACTGGAAAAAATCTACGTGATCGTGTCCGAAATGTAGGAATGTAGAATGTAGAAATGTAGAATAAGGAAAACTTAGATCCAGAAAGAGATTCTGGAGGGTTCACGTAGCCAGGATGGACAATGACAACAGATTCATGTATACAGCAGCTAATGAAACCTCCTCTGGCGACACCCATTAGAAAGACTACAGAAGGAACAGTTTAGACCTCGTAATCCCAAGAGGCGTAGTGTTCTGTACCACAGATCGATAGCTCTAATAAAAGAAAAAGAAGAAACGACGCTACAGACAATTAACACTGATTATCCAAAGAACACTCATATTGTGTTCACCACAAATTCCACCTTTTCAAGGACTTATTTATGGCAAAAAAACAATAAAAGATGAGCACCAAAAAATTATTTTAAATAATTCTCATTTGATTTCTATTTACAGTAATAAATTTTATTAATGAAAAAGAATTATTTATCGGTATCAATAAAAGTCGAGATAAGTCATAATTGAAGTTTTCAGAAAAATCTAGAATACTTTACAATAATCTTTTAACAATAATAATGTTTCTTGATTAGGTAATGGAACTGGTTAGAGTATATGACGTCGAGTTTTTGATCGATCCGCCCCCTTTAGAGTCTTGTGGAAGCAAATTTCTCGATGTTCAACCAACAACGTCTTGCGTAACGAACTTCGCTCGGGATTCTTTGAGAAATTAGAAGCTTAATAACGCAACAATTTTGAAAGTGCAGACATATTGTCGGGTATTGTCTTTGGGTCGTGGAGGAAGTGGCGTGGCTCCGGCGCAGACAATTGGCGTAGAAAGTTGAGAGTTGAGTACTTCAATTTTGATGCCTATTTAGCCATCAAGCCGGCAATTTTGTAACCGATAGTCCATCGCGAGAGGGAGCTGCCAACCTTTTTGGAGACGGATGAAATACTGGAGATTTTGACTGGTTGTATTCAAACCAGTTCACCCGATCCAGCAACGTCTCTTCTGCTGCTCCCGAATCTGTCCTGAGATAATTAGGATAAACCACACAGCAGATGACAACCGGGAGAATCTAATAGTAATTAGAATGGTGGAAAGCTGGAAAGGAAAGAAAGAATGATAGAAAGGTGGAAGCAAAGCAAGTTAACTTGATGCATAATTATCTGTTTTTTTTTATCTGACGTTTAATTGACACTTGTCATAATGTGATTATTAAGTCTTCTTCTTCCTTTCAATAGACCTATCCTTTAGAGGATAGCGCCACCTGTAAGGTGGATTCCCAGCTACCCTTCCATCTTTTGGGACATAACCATACCAGTTCTTCCTTCGCTGTCTACTCCATCGTACAATGTCCACAACATCGCATATCTCTCTTACTCTAGTGTTCCTCACGTGACCCCTCAGCGACTTGCCTAATATAATTCTTTAGTAGGGTTAAGAAATTAAAATGCGCCTTGAAAACCTTACACGTACCTATATACCAAATTAGGCTGTACCACTAGCAGCTGCTGAGTCATTTCGAAATCTGACCATTCTTTTCGACAAAAGAGGATTAAATTTATAGCACTAGGAATTTGGATAACTGACCTCTTCGGCCCTGGAATAATCATTTTTTTTAAGAAAATAAGAAGAGGTAATTAACGTTGATGGTGACTGCATCCCCGAATGATAGCTTCAAATAATATCCACAGAGTTTGTTTGATTTTTTTAACCAAAATTAAACAAACTCAGAAATATCTATGTACCTAATTGTTGTTCAATAAACTTCATGCTGTTCATATAAGTACCATATCCACTTACTTTCCCTTATTTTATTTTAAGAAACATAGTTCTTGATTACGCGACGCTTAATAAAGAACTATGTATTTCTTTTTCCCATTGATACGGGAAGAAGAAAAGGATATGTTATTTTAAATATAAAAAATTTCTTTCACACTGTTTTGTACAAATCAGTGTCAAAGATTGACGACGCCATCTCTTGTACCAACAAGCATCAATAACTAACAGTAAACCATACTATCACAAAGGGATCTTTAGAATATGTTTCCATTGTTAACAACTCGAAAAGATGTCGAACCAAGCTCATAATTATTAAATTTCGCAACTTATAAAATATGCAATCAAAAGGCCTTGCATGACACAAGAGTTCGTACATAATCACGTGAGCGAAATACTGTACGAACTAGTTTAAATTCTTTCGAGCAAGTTTTTTTCTCACCCTCGTATAACAGATACCAAACTATTACATTCGGTGGCCCAATCTGACATGCCTTTGTATCGTTAGAAGTACCACAGAAGTCAATACTGGGAGCTATCATTTTAATCCCAATAAGAATAAGTTGGTTTTCGGTCTGTCTGTCTATTTTTATTAATTTTTTTTTTTAACATAGACGAAATACATATCTACACCATTTGACAGAACTTACACAAATTTAGCTTACTTATTCGTTAGTAACTGACATTTAAAAGTACGTCATTTTTGTCGGGTTACAGATAGCTTATTTATATTAATGATATTGTGAAATATTTCTGAGTCATAATTTGATTGAAATTTAATTTAATTTTTCGTAAAATAGTAGACAAATATATTGCTAAGGATCTTTATCTTTAAATTTTTTTACACAAATCTATAGGATGTACTTGAATATTTTAAATTGAAATGTATTTCTTCTTCTTACTATTTACAATCATTTTCTTCTCACTACTTTAAATTCTCTTTTTATTTTATTCAAATCTATATGATGTACTTGAATCTTTTTAACTACTATTTACACAAATCTAAATTTTACACAAATAACTTATAACTTGAAATAACTTTTAATGACTAATCTTTAAACTAATCTGTTAACAGCAATCTAAATTTATATAATTATTTTTTCGTGTTTTTGATATAAGAATAAAATAACACATTAGATGCCTTATTATTTCAAAGAATTTTCAAACCTTCTATTAAAGATAGGTTAAACTTTTAAAAAATTGTTTTTCTCTCTCTATATAATTATTATCTATATCTCTACTATATATATTGAGATAATACTCTCATATATATATATCTATCGATCTCTATCTCCATATACTTATATATAGGCATAGTGTAATGTGTGGCAAGCTAGTAAGGAAGGCAAAAGGTAAAAAGAAAACTCACTGTTGGCATATTCTCTAGTTTGTTGCGGATGCGAGATTTAATATAAATTTAATAAATTTTGAAGGTTTTCATTATTTTGCATCCGTTCTGGCAAAAATATCGTCATTTCGAAACCAATAGACGAAAAAAAATCTTGTAAACATGCTTCAATGTAAATAAAATAAAATAGAAAATAAATCGATATTATTAATACCTACATGTAAATATTGTTACATTACACATTTTTTAAAAGATCGACCAAGATCGCGTGTGTTCAGTATTTAAGATCGTTTTTTGATGGCAGGTTAGACAACACGAAATGTTTTGTGTCGGTATAGAAAATAGACGAGATGCGGAGTAACGATTTGTATTATTTCTAAGAAGCAGAAGATGAGAACCGGACCCAATACCAATACGGTAATACCAGGGCTGCCAAAATATTACAAATCAAAAATAAAATTATATGATTAGTATAGAAAGAGCCACAGGGACAAGGTAATGTGCCTTATGAAGAAACGCAAGATCATGATACAAGGTAGAACAGAGCTAGTCTATAATACTTTACTGGTAGATTTGAGTCAAAATGTTCTAACAATAATATCTTAGTAAGCGACATTTGGGTTATTTTTCATTATTTCTGACAATTCAAAAAAACTTGCACTATGTAAGAAGTACCTATATCAAATATAAAAAAATTATTCGCTTTACAAAAGGTCAAATGATTTTTTTAAAACCTGTTAAAATACAATTTTTATGTAAAGTTTTGGTCGTTTTTTAAAATTGCTGAATGAAATTGATTAATTGTGGTTAATTTGAATAATCGCTCCCTTCTAGGTAGCTGATCCGCAAAATAAAATATATATTAATTAAGATAAATAAATCTCACGTAAACGAAACTATTTAAAAGGGAAACGTGTATTAGGGCTTATGAGCTGTGTGAGCTGGCTTTGGTGATCACTTTCCACAATTCAACTTGGAATCGGTGGAATTTGAAATTTCGGTCTTTGGAATTATTTATGTTTGTTTATGTTTAAATCAAACAGATATTCTATACGAACCGTATATTTCAATGGGAAGCAAATCTCGACGTTTCGCTGAATAAGCGCACGTCAAGATTTGGCACCTTTTTGTAAAATCCTTTCCATCAAATTAAATACTAGTGTAGGACTAAACGATGTTAGTGCAAAGCGCCCTTGAGGTGATTTTTTTACGAAAATGGCGCTATAGAAATTATCCATTATTATTATTATTATTATAAGACTTTATCGAAACGTCGATTTTTGCTTCTCAGTGAAGCATTTATACGATTCGTATAAAATATACGTTTTATTAAACACATATATATTTGAAATTTCTTTTTTCGATTTTTATAGCGTTAACTTTGTAGTTGGACATAATTATTAATTTTAATTAAATAACTTTGTATTAACCACTTAACTAGTAACTCTACGTCTACCTGTTTCGATATCACTGCATCTTCATCAGGACGGACGCAAACTAACTATCCATTATCAATTCTAGCAAATAAATCAATTTTTGATCGGGGGCGTGGCTACAGCTATGGTAGGGGTAATTGAGAAGTGGACGCCGAAATGGGTTCACTTACTAGTTAATTGGTTAATACAAAGTTATTAAATTTAAATAAATAATTTGAAATTTCACCTAAAATTTGAATACCCATGAAATTTTGAATCCACTAATATTAAATAAATTATAGAAAAAATTTTAACAACACTGAGTAGAACATTTTGAAAAATAGTAAATTTTTCAAGAAAACAATACTGGAATTTATTCCCAGGGGGAAATTATTAACCAAGATATATTAGAGATGTCTCATAGAGGCGAAGCTATTTTTAAAGCAAGTTGTGTAACTTAAACGTATTCCAAAAATTTGATAGATATGGTGGTCTATAATGGGTGGAAATCACTTAAGCCAACCGTATGATAAGTCGTAAGCCCTATGAACACCTAAAATGACTTACCTACTTTCCCAGATAAAAACATAGTTTTGTCTCTACAAGACATCTATATCTTGGTTAACATTGAGTTTACCAATATATATACGTCTCAAAAAATTAAAAGATAGTTTTATTTTATTTTACTTTCGGACTCGACTAATTTTTCCTTGCTAGATATGTATCTAGAGAACAACTCTGCATACTTAACTCAAAACTCGATTTTATTGACGCATTCGGTTGTTCCTTTCGCACACTGAATTATATATAGAATGTAGTAAAAAAAATTCTGTTTAATGTAAAATATTAGTGTAACATTAATTTACTTGAGAAATTAAAATAAATAAATAAAAATTCATACGCGCGATACTATACATTAAACACCGAAAGATTCTTCCAGTCGGGTGGTAATTTTTCTTTACCCGCCAAACATTAAAAATACGTCTGAGACGTGTATCGCGTTTTTAATTTACTAAATACATTTCCTACAGCGTGGTCAGCCCTGACGGCTCGGATCCCGCGAGTAGCTGCAGCCAGCACAATACATATTGATTTATATCTGCGGGCATTTCAATAAGTTTGTCACGAGGCCGTCCCACAATTTAATAAGCCCAAATGTCGTGATGCTGCTCCGATCAGACCGGAGATGAAAAAACCATCTCAGGCTTTAATGACAATTCCTAAAAGATCTACGGTCCACGCCACGATACAATGATAACGGTCTCCACTATTATTCCGTTAATTACAAAATAAGCTTTTTATCATTTATTTATTAATTTATTTTTTAACAGTAATTTTTAAATGTAATTTGTGTTAAACTTTGACGTACTTGTTTGGTCTAGTGATTAAGACACAAGCCGAATTGGGGGTTGGACTCATTCCAAGGAACCAGCAAATCAGTCGTATTATCCTAAATTCAGTTTGAAAACTGTAAGAATATATTCTGTATACGCATCTCTATTTAATGTGCAGTGTTGCATAATTCTCAAAAATAAAGAAGTGTTTTCCCTTCATTGTCATAATTTATTTTTATTTTTGTTGTATAATTTTATTTTTTACGCTTCAACGGGCCAATAGGCCATATTGCCATATATATTATTGAAGCCCATCACAAAACACGCAGGCTTCATTATATCATAAAGATTTATCGTGACCTCACCGGGAATTTACTCCAGAACCCTCGATGTAAGAAGCCGGTGTCATGCCTAATAGGCTGCGATAGTCTAATTAAAGTTGCTAATAGTCATTTTCCACAAAGCGCAGGAACCTTATAAGTAACTTTGTAAAATGTCTGTCAAAAGCAAAAAGATTGTGCAGAGAACGGATTGACAGACTTCAAAAATCGGAGCGGACTTTTTTCCATTATTGAGAATTCATCTTTCGTTTATATACGAAGGTTCGAATACATTCAACAGTTAAACAGTTTAGATAAAATATAGTAGTAGAATAATTAGATAAATTTAGCTTACCTTTACAAATACAGCGTGCTCACTCTCTTCTGTCCACTCAACGACAGCTTGTTGGCATTCTTCCTGTAGACTGTTGGCTCCTTGGGTTTCTCGTACCCAGCATCAGGACACCCCCCTCTCAACTCCCATACCAGGTTGGTCAAGGATTTAGGCCTACTGAGTCTCCGAGATCTCTTCTCTGGAACCTTAGCCCCTGCACCAGAATCCCCGGAAGTTCTTCCCCCAGAATGACTCGAATCTAGGGTTCCATCTAGCTCCATCGCTTGCTGAAGGTTCGATAAGCTCTTGTAGCGGATGTTGAAGAGGGGTGAACCTCCCTTGAGTAAAGGGTTGAGGCCAGGACTAGGTAAGGGACTAGACGGGAGATCTTTGATCGGGGAATTGCTCTTTTGTCTGAAGACCATCCTGTTTCTTTGTGAGCTATTGTTGTTCTTGATGTACAATTTGGGGAGGTTGTTGCTAGCTGGCGCTATGGAACACTTTTCTTTGTATATTATGACTGGAGTTTCTTTTATAGTTGCTACAGCCGCCTTTCTGGTTCTTTTTTCCGCTTTGCCCATGTTGATGGGGGCACTTGGAGGTTTTTTTCCTGGGATTGTTTCAATTGGCGGCGGTTCTGGTCTGCTGTCTGTTATTAGAGGCATGTGAATTGGCGTTGTTACTGGCGAGGTGGGAGCTGATTCGTGACGGGTGATGCTCGGCTCAGACGCGAATGGTGATTTAATGTGTTTAGGAAGCGGCGCAAAGCCCCTGACATAGTCGTAAATTTGGTCTATTTCGTCGTACTCATCAGGCAGCGGAGATGACTTGATATCTTCCTTGTGAGAATGATTATGGCTGTGAATATGGCTACGGTGTGAATTAACTATGTGACCGTATTTGTGACTGTGGTTTGCGGAGTCCGAAGAGGCGCTCCGTCGCAGAAAATACCCCGTTTTTGTAGGAGCTTGAGTGGACCTTTTGGGGTCCCCTAATTTTCCATCCAAAACATGCATTTTGTCTGTAACTTCTCCAAGTAGTCTATTGCACTTTTCCACCAAACGAGAAAACTCCATAAAATTCTTTATCTGATCATCGTTTCTACACTTTTGTAACTTCAACGGTGCTGCTAATGGAAGAGCAACGAGTGCGTTTGAATCTTTTTGCAAAGGCAGCGCAAATACGTGCTCCTCTTCAAAAGAGGCTATCAACCTCAATTCTGGCACGAAATGACTTGCACTTTTTAAACCTCGCGGCGGGGTTCCATGCACTAATCTAACAGTCAAAGGAAACCTTTTACTTAAAAGATTTTTGGCTGTGTGAACACCGCTGATATTGTCTTCTTTAGCTAATGCTGAGAACCTTCCCCTCTGTTCTAACCCCAAGAGCAGCGTTTCTCCTTTGGAATCTATGCACTTTAAAAACTTCCCTTTAACACCGTTAACGTGCACTTCTCCATCTGGGATAAGAGTTTCTCCCGCTGGTAAGCTTCTGGCTGATCCTGCCGAGACCGTGCCGTCAGTTTCTACTCTTCCCTGAAGCACTCTCATAGACTCCCTTACCAAGCAGCCCGCCAATCTCCTCCGCGCTAGTTCCGCCACGCTTTCCATACACCGCACTGCTCTTCCTTCCTCGCTCAAGAGCTCGAAGTACCCGGTATAGGATTCGGGTATGGCCAACCTCGGTCCCACGCAGACCAATCTTCTTCCCTCCTTGAGCTTAACCGCCTGCGCCACGATCTGCCTCCTCCGCCCGGCGGAAACCAAGAGAGCGGCAGATTGCAGGCCGGGACAGGGTAGAGTGGGCACCCCGAGGCCGCCGTACTGGCCCTTGGTGAACTTAACCACGGCCGGGAGACGGTGCTTGGGGATGAACTCCCGGAGGTAGCTACCCTCGTCTGCCCACCTGGCCGCAGCCACCAGGATCTGTCCATCTGTGGCCGCCATGCTGTTCTGGACACCGCGACAACGGCTTAGTCACATCTGAAACAATCAAAATATACAGATTAATTTAATTATACGAATTTCAGTTGGCCTTCATTAAGCTTGATACAGCAATGACATAAAAAGATGACCAGCAAGCGGTGAGACTCAGGACAGGTTTATAACCAGCAATGCAGACACATTATCCGACCATGATGAAAGTGTATGAATTGAAGTACATCGCAAGATGCGGAAGAAAATTTTAAACAATATCACTTTAGATCAAAAAAGCGAATTCATCAGCGCAATCAAACAAAACCTACCAGGGCAGAACGACCCGACTAAGGCGTGCAGTTTTTGCGGTGCAAAGTTAAATTAATGCTTTGTTTTTACATTGCTGAATGACTACATCTGAATGAAAAGACAAATGGAGTCTAGAAAATCAATATCATTTGTTCCGCGTTACTCAACCGTGATAGGTAATCCAACTGTCTCAGTTGGGCAACTACCATCCAAGAATTGTTTGTGTCCTCATCTAAATGATTCAACAAAAACTAACTTATAACATAGAATGTGTTCGTTCAACGCTAAAAAAATAACAAACATTTTGAATCCAAATACCTGAACCTGAAACTTTTTTCGTTTTGCTGGATTCGAAACACAGAATTATCAGAAGAGTGCCTTATCGCCTTTTGGGTCAAGGACGTGTTGATTATTTCTTACGCGGTCACAGATTGTACGCACTGCGAAATGTAAAACATTAAAACAGATACGTATAGAATATCTGCTATTTCAAAACCGAAAGAAGACTAAAAGTTAGTTCTCTATATGATTATTTATTAAACTTTAAATAATAAAACTATATTTTTAACTGATTATTGGATACAAAACCTCAGATACTCTCCACAAAAAATAATAACAAACACATAATTCCAAAGACTTATGAGTCAGTTGAGAGATACCGACGCGGGGCAAGTTAAAGAGAGCAACCCGTATTTGACAATGGCCTACACTGAGACAACGTGGACTGGAGATCACCTGAAAACTCCTAGAAACGACAACCGGTGACAACCAACTGCATTAGGTAGTAAGAAAGTAAAATTTAAACTAAACAAAACAAGAATAGAATGTGTGTGTGTGATTTGAATAAATATTCGAAAGTGGACCGTGGTTTTATTCCCGCGAAGCGGAATTTTTACAACTATGCTGCCAAAAGATGTTAAAAAAATTATTTTAAAATTAAGGTTGGCATACATTTACCAAATAAATAATACCATTATTTATTTTAAATAAAATTAAATAATAGTTATTAAATAATATGGTATACCAAAAAGTGATGATGTATTTTAGAAGATAAACTTCCTTAGGCATAGTAATCAAGGAGAATTTTTAAATCCTTATTTATATCAAAATAATGATCCATAACCAAAAGCTGATTTTCAAATTCGGAATAATTATTTCCACTTAAACATCTTAAGTGTTTCTTAACTCTAACACCAAAATTTCTACACTTTTTTCCTATATAAATATTTTTTTTCATGTTAGTACTTAATTATTTATTCACTAGGTGTAAAAAATGAGGGTACTTTTACATGTCGGTTCCTAAGGAATAAGTTTATATTTATATTATTTTTAGGAAATTCTAAAAAAAATCGTTGAAAAAAAATTGTTGGAAAGAAAAAAATTATTCGAAAAAAGAAATTCTCTTAAAAGTTACGGATGTAACACGAAGTTACGAGGACCGACAGATATACGAACAGACGGACAGACAGACAGACAACGAAATTATTGTAATTGGGATTTCCCATATATGATTTTTATATTTTTACGTTCCATACTTCGATTGCGTACACCAATCACGGCTGAAATTGGTTAACTTTACATTGTGTAAAGTTATGACTTAATCCAGCCAGACGACAGGTCGTAAACCCTATAATCATCCAAAAAAAAATTCCGTACCCACTTACCCACATAAAAAGCTTCGTCTTTTTGAAACATCTATATATATTTTCGCTTTTATGTAGGTATATTACCTAGATAACTGCAAAACTAAGAATTATTTCGATGAAATGAATTATGATGTTAAAAATTTCGGTTTGAATCACGCGCCATCCCTGACTCCCTGACCAACCATATGGAAGTATAGCATAGCATAGCGTGCGGCCAGCCGTGTGTCGTACACCTTCTTAGTGCTGTTTGTGTCGCGGCTAGTGTCGACTGTCGTGTTGAAGGCGGTATCACAAAACCGCATTTAATTAAATAGCCAATCACACGGCAGCTCTACAATGCAGTGCGGAGGTTGTTTTTTGGGGCATGTTCGAAGATTATTTTTAGAATCCCGGGTACGCGAGACGAAAGGTTTATTTGAGGTCATGTCTGCGATGGAGTTGTAGAAGACATGACTCTGTCACAGGCTCGTATCATTTGAAATTAATTAAATATTTTATTTATCGCCAAAGAAACTCCAAACGCCAAAAAAACTCAATGTCACTGAAAAAGAATTTACTTGGAGCACTATACTTTCATTCAAAATAATTTCACATTTATCACTCGTCTGTGAAACGCTTTGTATTCGTTCTTCAAGAATATTTCCTGTCTGTAGTCGCGCTGAACCGCCTTGTTAGGTACTCACACAATTTATTATTGCTGGTCACTTGCCGCTGGTTTCTATGGGATCGCTTCTGTGTAATCGCTGAAACGTCACGTTTTGGAATTTCCAGACGTTTCGCGGATCTAGTAGTTTATTATGGATCTTTCCAGCAATTTCTAATTTACTTAAAAATATCAAGATTTTTTTTTATTTACGGAAATCTATCAGTCCTAATATCTCATAAAAAATCAAATTACACAATAATATTAAATAGAAAAGACACCATCTTACAAGTTTCGACAGAATTGACATATTATATATATCAATATAGTAACAACAGCTTAACAATATACAAAAACAATGAAAGATCTTAGTTTAGAACAAACCATGCGAATCAAAGAATTAAAAGTAAAAGGGGAATCAGGAATGGAAAGGAAAGTACAGATCTACTTAGTAAATAGGAGAAGAAATAAAAAGAAAAAGAAAAGCAAAATAAATAAAGCATAAAGATATGTGAGCAATACATCTGCATATACATAGACGAGGTGTGGACAAAAGAAGAAGATGTATTAAAAAAAGTTTTATGACTGGGGTGAATATCCAAGAGTTATTCATAGTTAAAATCGATGGTTGTATGCATTATAGAATGACAGCTCGCAGTTTGAAAGCAACATTTTCACTTTCGAGATTTTTTGCAATGTGCTGGTGGTATTTTATACTTTGTAAACCATGGACTGAAAAATTTAAGTCCCTACTCTGAAATAAAAAAAAGGTCTGCACAATATGCAGAAACAGATTTCCTGAGTGCTTTGTACACCTAATATTACATGATGATGTTAAATATATACTAAGATCATGGCAAGAGGTTGATTTTCAACGATAATACTAAAATAAACTCAATGTGTATCAGGAATTTGAAGAGTGCTGTAGAAGCAGACCTAAGGACTATGATTTTAAGACAATAGCTCATTAACGGAAATGTTGAAAGAAAGAGAGGAGTGAGAGAAAGATTAAAGTCCCAATTTGAGCATCATTGCTTCAAAAGATATTTGGCTAGCTACTGTTTGTTTGATAAATGTTTTATCCACACAACAGTTATGAATACACAAAATAGATCTTATCTTGACATGACATGGATAAAAAAAGAATTACTCAGCAGTCCGCTACGATTTTAGCCATTTTTTAAAGCACGACAGTATTCTAAATAAGGATAACAACATTAAGTCACTGAAAGGAAAAAAAAATCGATGACAAGTGATAACTCTGCAAGTGGGCCGGGCATTGAAGAGGTCGCCATTGTGCCAACAAAGACTCATCTTCGAAAGTCGTTTTGTGTCAAAATGTTTTTTTCCAGCATCACGATTATGGTCCACTTTCTCACGAAGAATGCTCACCTTTTGCGGTCGACGGGATCTCATGGCTTTAAGTGACAATTCTGAATGTTTAACGAGGTAATTTAAATTAATTAGTCAATCTCTAGATAATAACATTAAGTATTTGAATATTTTATGATAACAAAATTAAATTTTTCTTTAAAAAAACACTTCAAAGATAGTGAAATTAACGTGGGACGAGTTGAACCGGAGAAAATGTTGAATTTACTAACTCCTTTGGCATTCGCTAGACTAGTCTAAGCCACTTTAGTTGGGGTAATTTCCGAGTCTCCCTTGTATCTGTACTTTTCAATCGTAGTGTTCCTCTTGCAACCCCTAATGCAACTCATTTTGGCATCTTTGATTCTTTATTATTTCCGTTATTTTTGTTAACATCTATGTATTAAATTTAACCTGTAGATAGAGTTTGGTCTTAACCTTACGTAACACTGGGATATCTTTTATGATCGCACAATAAATGGACCTTATGACCGCAAGTTATTTTTGACGGGTTACAAATAGTTTATGATAAAATTCAATTTTGTCCGTAATAGATATGCCACCAGTTGTCCGTGATAAATATGCCACCAGACAGAAGAGTTTTGAATTCGTCGACATATCGAGCTACAAAAAATGTACATTTCCGAATTCATTTGTCGGCAACATTATTCAAATGTGTAAATAAACGCCAATCTAACAACATTAAATGAAATTGATCGTAATTTGGCGGGCAGCAGTCGAGCTAATTTTCATAAGTGACTTTAAGCGGATATCCAATTATCCCCCTCCCCGCGTCATCACCATAACAAGACGGGCCCCGGTGTCAGCTAATGTAGTAATGTAATCCGAGGCAGAGTTTCATCACTCGGAGTGCGCGCACCGTTACACTATTAACGGAATACCGTACCGAGTGCTCCATAATAATCGCCAAAGCCCACACTGCTCGTCCGATTTCGTGGCGCACGCGTGGTCACACCAGCTATCTTGCTGGACATCTCGTATTAAACCTTTAAACTCTCTAAAAATGCTCTCAGGTTTCCGCGGCCACTCAGAATCTTCTGTTTATAATTTTCCGGGATGTTCTGCAAAGAATTAATTAACCCGTGGTGTCCGGCGCTGCAGAATCAATCGAATCTACGACACCGCACAGATAAGTGACATAACGCCACAAAAATTCTTGACAACACCTATCTCCTATAAGATATTACCACACTCTACATTAAGACACACACCCTGTTTTTGACACGGTACTGCAAGCCAGTACTTCACCTAACGCAAACTTGGACACACTCTGACTTCGGCACGGAATTGCAAGCCAATAATCACATCAGCCCTGATGATGGAACCTGCAATGAGATCCAAAAATTGGCCAGAGAAGTCACATATACACCGCAGAATATCCCATAAACCTACATAGAGAAGACTTTAAACTCTCGGTTTTAAACCTTTAAACTCAAAGGTCTAAATACACATTACCTTTGAAAACTTTTTGCATATTCTTTTGTTTGTTGCAATAAAGAATCTTATCTCGGTGTCCCAAACTACTAACAAATTAGAAGTGAATCTGAAAATTTCTTAACCAATTCTATAGTGCATACAAATAAACTTTTTTGCACTCTTCTGATTCTTGTAACATGTGTTGTATAATCAGGTATACAAATACTTGATAAATGTTCCAAGTAACTACGTGATACATAGAAAATTTTTAGATAATTCTTGTCATAAATCCTAACATAATATATGCTTTGTTAAGATATCGAGTACTTTAATTTATTAAGTCAAAATATACAGTTTCGAGATATCAGCGTTTGAAATTACAAATATCACACACAAAAAATATAATATAAATGTATTTTGCATAATTTCTCATTATTTTTTACTTAACACAATTACGTTTTAATATATTATTAAGAATTTCTGAATGCTACAACATTGATTTTAGATCAGTGCTATAATGCATCAAAATACTCAAATTTATATTTTTCATCCCAACTCAATTGCAACGCATTTCATATATTATTTAAGTTATTAAACATTTATAAAAGCTGGATTAAAAATTTCTTGATAAACAATGATGACATTGATTATCAAGAGTCATTAACTGATGAAGACAAAGAAGGAAAAGTAAGAAATGAGCACATGAGAGCGATAACGAAGAAGAAGAAGAATTGAAGGTATCGGAACCAGTTGCAAGGATTCCACATACTCAAGCTGTGTCTGCCTTGAATACTTGCTTGGAATGGGCTGACGAAGCCGATATCTCGATCCAAAAAAAACTTTTACGTACTTTAAAGGGTAAAGCGTTTTCTATATCGCTAAATGCCACTCGTCAAAGCACTACATTAGAATTCTTTAAAAAATAGTAATTAATAGCATTATACTTGGATAATATAACACTTTGCATGATTAAAACATACTTTCTTATAAAAAACATTGTTTTTTTTCGAAAAATGCCTTTAAAAATATCTGCGTACTATAATCCGGACGCTCTGTACGTCCAAGCAGGGTATAAATTTTGGGTGCTCGGATTATCGATACTGCAGTTTATGATAAAATAGCAAAAGCAATTGTCCAGCCAGATCTCCGGTCGACGCCGCAGTGCGCAGGTGGTATCGGAGGCACGATCGGCCGTGTCAAGGACGCTAATGGGTTACTAACACGTCTTGAACTTGTCATCGTTCGGCGGCCATTAAAAAACCACCAGTTTTCCCAAATTTGGCGGACTAGATTTTGCGTAGAGCGCTGATGTCTTGTTTATACGCAAATTGGCCCGATTTAACATTCATGAATGATAATTTATTCCACGCTGAAAAACATTTCTCATCAGCTTAAATGTGTCATTGATTACGGTATATTCATTATTATGATTAAAAAATATCGTCATTTAATATAAAGAAAATATATTATGATCAACAGTTCTTTTATAAACAGCAGGTAGATACCTGCCTGAATTGTGAATGGAAATAATATAGTTATAAAGCTTTTATTTATACAAATGAATTTTAATGTTCGATGTAAGTTAATATATCGATAGTCCATCGATTAACAGAAGATAAGTCAGAAATATTGAAAATAAATGTCAGGCTGCCTAATTTCTCATAAAAAATAGTTGAATATGGATTTTTATGATTCTAGGTGACGTTTTGAAACCACAATTTTTTCAGGGCTTTAATTTATTTTTTTAAATGAATCATAGCGAATAAATTTTCAAAAATCGATACAAATTTCTTGTGACATGAAAATCCAACGTTTTACAGATATATTCGTACATTTTAACCTTTTTCACTTTTCTAATACAATGCTACTGATGATTACATTAAGAATATATACGACAATGGCCCCCACTTTTAAACAAGATAATTAAATTCTCTATTTAAAGTTGGTAAACGTTAGTATTCTCACTCTATTATGAAATTATATGATATGTATTAAACAACGTTATTTACAATGTAATTAAATTAAATTTGAAAAAAAATATATATATTGTCAAAAAATGCAAACTTTGAAGACGCTTATCTCCAAACAACATGAGAGCATTGCTGCTTGCATATTTTATACTCATTTTTTAGGCAAAAAATTACATGTAAAGCATTATAGATTGGTATTGTTAAACTCTGTGTTTGGTATTTTGCATTTTCAGGCGTTTGACCACGAATCTGGCATTTACGTCACGATTGGGGAATGCAATCTCGATCCCGCGAGATCTCGAGGTATTTTACGAGATCAATCCCGAACATAATAATAAAAACTACTACTAGTTAGTAGGTTTGACTCTACTACATTGACTGATTGATGCTTGGAACAACACCTACCATAACTTTAATGCAATGATTAATAATAAATATTTTATTAAAATTGCATTGTCGTTAATTGCTATTCAGCTTTATAATCAAAAAAACACAATATTATTCGGGACCTCGATCCGTAGGGATCCCGCGGGATTGGAAATTCTAATCTCGAGGGATCCCGAAAGGGCAATCCCGACTCGGGATTGCATTCCCTATTCACGATCTCTATCTATCGTCGAGCATAGATCGTCATTTTTTCAAGTACCAATTCAATTGACTCTCAAAGGAACCTTCTAAAAAAATGTCATGTTTTCCCAATAGTTTGTGTATTAAGGGCTCGCATTGTTATACCCTGTACAATTTTTTAACGTTTGAAAACACCTTTTTATATCTGTATATGTGCCAACATATCGTATGTCTATTTTTGGATATACTTTTATTTTGTTTTTGTTGATATTAACTACTTACTGATAACTCTACTTGAGTTTATTAACACTACTCGAGTTTCGAGACATTTAGTAACTATAATAATCTTATTTAACTCAGGTAGAATTATAACAGTGTTTAATTTACAAATAAAAATTAATTAAAAACTGAATTTTTATTGAAACGAAGATTCTTCTGGTTGCAAAATAGAGGAAACTGCATGTGACAGCTATTTCCATTGATCTCCTGTCAGTCGGAGGACGAGCCGCTTCGTAATTATCTATCAGTTTTGGACTTCTGGTGCTAGAGCTGAACTCAGCTTTTTTAACGTCTCATTGTACTGTCCTTCTCTGAAAGGCAATGTCCTCGTTCTTCCCATCATCGTCCTTTTTCCCTACCCACTTTAAACTTCAAAGTCTTCAGACTTCAACTTGGCAGTTGTAAACTTTTATATTAGCATTGTTCATTTTTCCTAGCTCTTTATAAAATCTGTGATTGTGTGTCATTGTAACCTGTAATTGTATTGCACACATGCGTGCCCTTTACTCAACAAAATATTACTGTTAAGAATATTTTTGAGTATGTTCAAATCTTTCAGAACAGTGCTGGATTTATGTCACAGAGACATTATTAATCAATTAATGTATATTATAGATATTTCATAGGGGATTTAGGGGAATGAAAATGGCTTTGTACAGGCCGCATGGAAAGGCGATTACAACTCATATGTGAAATTTGAACATATATACAACTTCCAAAAAATGAATAAGCATGGTATATTCTATCATGGGTGGAAATGGCGAATGTTACATTGTGCAAAGTGATCACTTAAGCCAACCATAAGACAGGTCATAAGTCCTATGTACACCCAAATGACTTCTATACCTACTTTCTCATATGAAATACAGTTTCATCTCTGTGAGATATCTATAATATACATTAATTACTGTTAAGTAGAACCGATAAGGAAGCTTTCGCTCATAATGTAACAGTCCTGTGTATGCGGTAGGTGTCCATTCCCTGTCGGAGTACCGGGTCTAATAGATACTTTCTCCTTCATTATGTTGCAACAAAATGCGCTTCAAAGTTGCAATAGGGTTGAGGATATCAAATGAAAAAAAAATCGAAGTTGTGGACTAGCTCTGTTACACCCTGTACACACCTTAACGGATCGGCAGGTTAACGAACCGCAGGGCGATACACGTCCGTCCGACTTTTTTACCAAAAAAAAAGAAGAAATTTCCAAGTTATAACTACAAAGCGACACCGTATCGCTTCTCACGCGCGGCCCCGCATACGAGGCGGATAAAGAGGCCGTATTTGTGCGCGGGACCATTAACAACGTGTTATAGAAACGCTGACAGCCGGCCGCACAAAAAATACACACTCTTGAGAGTATTTTCATAAATTGACTACAATAGGCTGCGCAGCAAGTACGTTAGCCGAGACTTCCACCGCTTTAAGACTCTAAATTATCTCTCAAAAAACACACTGAATGTACAAGTAAGAAAATTGCATAAAGTAACATTCTCATTTATTATAGTAGTACTGGATTTTTTGTCACAGGGACATCACAAATCAATATAAATCAAATAAATGTCTCACAGAGATGAAATTATATTTTTATTTGGGTGTTCACAAGGCTTAGGTACCTATCGTACGGCTGGCTTAAATGATCACTTTACACAGTACAACGTTCGCCATTTTCACCCATGATAGAATACCATGTCAATTAATTCAAAAAAATAAATGTCTCATTAGTGACATCTGTGGTCCAAGGGGAACGAAAAAGGTTTGGATGCCGGCCACGCTGAGGACTGTTGCAACACATAAATATACGAAACATGCCTTATAATTTAAATATATAAAACTTCCAAAAATTAATATAAATGGTATGTATTCTATCATGGGTGGAAATGGCGAACGTTACATGACACGTTAAAGTGATCACTTAAGCCAGCCGTACCTACTTTCCCATAAAAATATAATTTCGTCTCTGTGAAACATCTATAATATAATAATTGATTAATCCCTTTTGATAAGTCACAATACTATCAAAGGATCGAGAACGGCCTATAACAGCCTAGAACGAGCCGCAAGGCGACGCCCGAGATGGCCCAAGTGAGATAACCGAAGCGATAAATAAATCAAAAAAATTGAGCGAATTACCTAAGTGGCGAAATAAACCAGAGCGACATCTATCTGCGATAATTGAATATTCTACGAGCGATAAATACGTGTTACCCAGCGATAAAAATGACTGATAAACTGCAAAATAGTGTAGATTAAATAGTAGCGCTTAACTCGTGTTAAGTGACTTTGTAAATTGAATAATTATCATTAATTAATAAATCGCTAAATAATTTCCAGTTTATAGGGTTAACGACCTGTGCACATAAAATTTGAAAGGCCTTATAATGCGAGAGTTTATGCGAAAAGATTCCAGAAAAAAACATCCCTTCATTAACGGCGACACCATCGATACTTCAGATAGTTTTTACTGTGACAGCTGTGCGATAGACAAACGGGGACAAACATAAAGTATACCAAAGGCGAGTGGAGTATTGTAGTACGTGCGGAGTTTGAAAAGTGTTTCAGTTTGTTTTCCACCTTGGCGAACCCGAGTGGCTGTCATAATTTAGAATGTAGATAGATATAGATAATATAATAATTGTGGATTGATCAATACAATTGACATTCGATAGAACACTTTATATCCATCTCCTAGAATATTTGCTAATATCTATTGCTCACCCCCTGATTTTGCTTCTATGGTTTCATCCAAACGTTATGATAAGCAATTTATAGCAGGATCCTACATATTGACTTTCAGAAACTTCTTGTACATTGTCGTGTTTTCCATCAATTTCCAGTTTATTCTTGAATGTTGGTTTATTCGGAAACTTCGACCATCTAACGCTTCAAGCATCTGGTGCCAATATGCGAAAACGGTTTTCTTGTAGGCGCAGACGTAAATAAACTAACATAACTGAGCAGTTAGATAGACTGATAGGCGGAATTAGAATTAGCTGTAAAAACGAATGACGAATACGAGTGTTAAAGTAAATACGATTTTATTGTGTTTCTATCTACAAGTTTTTAGTTTTGAAAGAATTGAATTTAGAATTTTAAAAATGATATGAAATTAAATAAAGCTACGTATTTTACAAATACATAGGTAGGTGTTTTCCATTTCGCTATACTCTTATCTATTACTTGTATATCATGTCGCGCATGTTTCCGATTCGCTATCTTCTATGGTTGCTTGTCAAAATAACTCTGGCCACGCGTCTGCCCATCGTCGCTTATATACACAAATGTTGGTTCGCAAAACATCGAGAATATTCGGCTTATTTCTCCATATTTCCAGTGATTATGGTTTCTTCGAATAGTTCAGTTGATTTTAATTTCATGTAAAATGTTCGAGAGAAGGCGACCACGGAAGACGTGGCATGACCAGATTAACCAGATACTGGAAGATGGTCCTGTTAGAAGCCTGAACAACCGTCGAGCTTGCATGCGAAGATGTATGAATGTAGATGAAGCGAAAGTTGTATGTCAGGACAGAAGAGTATTCTCGCTGCCTACCTCCACGGGAAAACGGCGTGTTGGTAAGTTAGTTAGTTAGTTAGTTAGAATGTTAAAAACTTCGATTATGTGTTTTAGACTCGAGAGTCTATATATAATATGTATTATGCTAGCTGTAACCCGTCAAAAATGATTGTATTTTTAATAAATAAGAATAAGTATTTATTTATTTATTATAAAATAAAAAATAATGTTTTTATAAAACATTTTATAGGAAGTAACATTTTATAGGGATATATGTATTTTTTATTATTTCACTTTGAGTTACACTTTGTATTATTTTGCCTACTCCATAACTTTAAAGTCGACACCAAACAATCTTTGAACAGAGTGCAAATCTGAAAAAAAATTCATAATCAAAACACGTATGGAGCTTCGATCAATTTTTTTGTACCATCGAATCAAAGTTTCGTGCTCCAGGTACAGCTTTTTAATTAACCTGACAGCGCGATGGCGTCAACCGCGCATCAATACGTCTTTTTTTTATTTGAAGGTACCGCTACGACGCTAAGTGGTTCTAACCTACGGCGGATAAAGTCCAATTCACGAACTGGGACAGGCGACAATTTTTTTCGAAAAGAGATTTGTCATGAATTATGTAAATATATTCACATACTTTGCATAACACATCAACAGAAAAAAAAAACATTTTTTACTGAAAACTTTTTAAGTAGGTAATATTATTATTCTCACGGTAGAAAGGCTTTTTCTAGTGATTTCTTTCACGTGACAAGGAGACGAAGGATTTGATGCACCGGTTTTACTACATCTAGGCCCGATTTCAAAGTCAATACTAAAATGATTTAAAGGTTAAGTTACGCCTTAGAAGTGTTATTTTGTGCTAAAAATTACGCTTTTAAGGACGCTAGTGTTTGCCCGAATATCGGATGTTGGCGATCATCAATTGAATGCAGGAAACAAATAAAGCACTCAGTGTCTAAAATATAATTATTACTCACTTACCATCACGTAGTTTCCCCGTGGGGGTAAGCAGAGAGGATAGAGCACCACACTCTTCTTCCTGACGTACAACTCTCACCTCATCCACATTCATAGATCTTCGCTTGCAAGCTCGATGGTTTTTGAGGCCTCTGACGGGACCATCTTCCAGTATCTGGTTAATTCGGTCGTGCCACGTCTTTCGCGGTCAACCTCTCTTTCTGGCGCCGTCATTACTTCCGTTCTATATCTTTCTTACCATTCTTTTCTCATTCATTCGGTCAACATGCCAAACCCCCGGGCGACTCTTTTTTAATTGTAGTAATTATGCTAAGACAAGATTTTTATTCAATCAGATATTTATTTATTTATTTATTTATTCATACGCCAATCGGCTATATACATTGATTTTACAAAAATAATAGACTTAAATGAATGGATTAGAAAAATTGCACATATATAAAAAACAATACTAGCATAGTAACAACATGGTATAATCATATAGGGTAATTTTAATACTGCGATAACAATCTTTTTGCCGCTGATGAGAATGAGACGTATGATTCATCGAAGAAGTTGATATCAACACAGTGGCTATTCACCAGATTGGCAATCCTATTTCTTGGGCCATTGTACACGTAACTTTTTGTGGATTTAGTGGTTTCTAACAATCTACGCACTCTTAGATCCGGCCTAGCAGTGATAATGCCAAATTGTTCCAGGATCTCGGGCGAGTCAATCTGTCCGTTAACAGATTTGTAGAAGAAGGTCAGATCAGACAATTGTCTTCGAGTGATTAGTTTGCTGATTCTAAATCTGTTATATACGGTCTCAATATCTCCTGGTGATCGTGTACGATAGGCGATGCATTTACATAGTTTGCGCTGTATTCTTTCGAGCTGATTGATTAGTTTATTGGTATACGGCGACCAAATGACAGAACAGTATTCTAAAATCGGTCTCACAAGACTGTCGAATAGTCGTACCAGCGTGTAGACATTGCTGAAGTCCTTCCCAGCTCTAATGATGTAACCATATCTTCATGCTATTTTTCTTTTGCTCTTCTTTTTATTATTATCTCTTCCCCCTTTTACTATGTAGATCTGTCGTTTCCTCCCCATTCCTGATTCCCTTTTCAACTTTAACTCTTTGACTCTTATGGTTTGTTCTTGTCTTCATTCTTTCTATTTTTTTGGCTTTCACTGCCTTCATAACTTGCCTTGTATAACTGTCGAAAACAACACCCTGATGATGGAATGGTAATTTCTGAAACATGTTGGTGTAAATACTCAAATAAAAGTAGATATATACAAATAAAATAAAAAATATTTTTTTTTAAATGTCAATCTACAATGTTGCTCAAACAATTGGAAAAAAGAAGGTATTGTTGTTATATAAAAATAATTTATACTATTAAGATAAATTATTGAATATTATATTAATACATAACACATTTGTAGAAACTTGTAAGGTGATCTCTTAATATTTAATATTCGTGTGTAATCAGAGCTTTTTTTGTACTGTAGTTTTCCGCAAATAAATAAATAAATTCCTAATATTCACTATTTACTCATAAATGAATTTATATTTATAAAAAATGTAATATCGGTATACAGCTTAGTATACACGCCTTCGTTTAATACATTAAATACTGCACAGGAACGATTTTTTTTCCATGGGCTGCCCATGGAATTGCAGATGAAAAAATCGAAGGTCATCCGATTCCGCGGTAGGGTGCACTACCCCTGCGCCATCCGGATGGCCGCGGGTGACACGCCGTGACGGGGAATTAGTAAATCATTTTAATCGAATTACAATAGCGCGGCCAAAGCGCAACAGCAATTGGCTTAAATCTGTCGGGCGATATGGGGACCTTATTTACGATTCACGCCTCGGTTCAAACTCAACCAGGTGCATAAATTTTGTGCATTCGATTTTGCCCTTTCAACTTGCATAATTTGAACAAAGACATGAAAATATTTGAGGCTCTAAGAAAAACTAACATTTTTTTTAATTACTCCCTTTCTTTTAACTCGTGGCGTCTACTTATCTGCCGAAAAAACTCTGGATCGATTTTTATCCCTTTTCGCGAGATCCAATCGAGAAGCAACTTTGCAGGCAGACAGAAATGATCTAACAAATTTTCGTTTAAAAAATTTAATTATAGTATAATTTTGTATTATAAACCATAAATAAATTAACCATACAAATATGAAAGGACCCCGACGCTTGACGAAAGCGCGAAACGTATTTCAACTAGTCTGACTCAAGCCATGGGTCCGATCAGAAAGGGAAGATAATAAGAACTTGGTTTTTATGGGTTAGTTTTTATTTTTAAAACAAACAGACCTTCAAGAGGTCATTAATTACTCTTATAGACGGTCCTGAAGTGATATTAGAGTACAAAGTAAGAAAATTTTGAATATTACATAATCACACAATACATTTTTTTACGATAAATTGATAATAAGTAATGAATAATGAATAAATAAAAGATAGTCGTTCGAAGAATACTTTTACTTCTGAATGAAAGTTTGAACTTTGTGGTGACATTATTATGAAAATAAAACACAAATCACTTTGTTTTCACCACTTTTTTAGATATGCAATATGCATGTTTCGAGAACAATGTTCTCTTTTTCAGGATTGTTTGAGTACACAACACTTTTACACCTACACTTTTTATGATAAATAAAAAATAAATAATGCCTTAATGATAAAATGAATTGTAAATAATATTCAGAAAAAATAAGTAAATATCGTAAATCAATAAATACCATATAGTAATAAATTCTTTAGTTCAATAATTTTAGTTACTAACTATTATTTAGTTATTATCTCTGCAAATGCAGAGAAGATAGAATACTCATACTCTCTTTACCAACGGCGACATCTGTGCTGATCTATGGGAATGACAAATTTCGACCACGGGTGGCGGAAGTTAAAATACATCTTACATATGGAACAAGGTGTGCAAATTAATACAACTTCCAAAAAGTCGATAGATTTGGTAGACAACCATGGAAATTTGGCAAACGTTACATTGTGTAAAGTGATCACTTAAACTAGCCGTACAATGAGTCGTAAGCCCTACAAACACCCAAAAAAGATTTCCATACCTACTTACCCATATAAAAAATACTTCGTCTCTACGAGACATCTATAATATATCTTAATTACTGATAATATGATGTTGAAAATTTTGTACACACAAAAAATATTATTCCAATTTTCGCTTGATTATATTTTAAGTACATCTACATCTCAATACATATGTAAAATATACAACAATCTAAATACCACACGATGTAAATAGAACCATGAACACGATGATGAATGTGATGAAAAAATTTAAATAACGGTAATTAATACAAGTAAATGAGAAAGAGAAAAGAAAAATTCAAAGGTCTAAAAATATATGTTAATTAAATCGTCCGACTGTTTTCTTAATTCTGTAATTAAGCCGCTAATCACTCATATTTTAAAAGTTTTAAAAAAGATCATTTTGCTTTTTATGTAACGATTCATTTTATTTTTAATATTTATTAAACACGTAATAATATAAACAAAATTGAGATAATTATTAATTAAGATAAATTATTGAACTGTCACAAGTGAACTTGTCACAAGAAGAGACGAAGTTATTTATGTGTGAAACGTATATGGAAGTCTTTAGAGGGGCCCAAGGCTTATGACGAGCTGACTTAAGTGATTACTTTAAACAATGCAATGTTAACCAATTTCATCGTAAAGATATCCACACATTATTAAATTTTTGAATGTTGTATATATGTGGGGTATAAAAGCAAAGGCAGCAATATGAAAAAAAATAATGCAATTATTAAGGATTATTGATTTATAATGCGCTGAATTCGAGATTTTATAGGAAACATGATTTTGGAAGGGTTAGGCACATCAAATATAGAACTTAGTATATTTTAAAATAGTAATCCTCGTTGACTGCATTCAAAATATATTTTTTTTATATCCTTTTGCTTTTACACCTCACATATGTATATTTTAAATCAATTTCTTCCATATATTTGAATGGATCCTGCGAGAGATGTCTACCTCGTATAGTTTTTCTCATGATAAACATAGTATACATAGATTTCTGGTAACGATACCTCTATATTTTTAAAGTGTAGAGTTTTTTTTACATCTTTTTAGTGGAATATTAAGCAATATTCTTTTTAACGTATATATGATATTTTTCCGAATTATTTAATTTAATATACTCTAGAATACGCCTGAAAATAATTGTTTTAAATGTATTAATTCGTTTTATAGATCAGTTTATATTTTAAACATATTATTATCCTTCTGTGGAAAAAAATCATTAATATATAAAATATTGTTAAAAATTGAGAAATTTGAGAAGGCTTTTATTAAATGTTTTTTTTTTAACATTTACGTGGAAGTGAATAATACTAGCAGAGAATAGTGGAAACCATTCGGATCGGATGATGATTTTGGAAAAAAATTTCTGGCGAATTTTAATTCTTTTGACGGGCCCCACAACGGGCCGTGTCGCTGTAACGATACAATACATTACAAAAACCTAACTAGGCTTGGAAAAATTATTTATTATATTTGTACTGTGACCTCACCGGGAATCGAAGAAGCCAATATCAATATACAAACCAACCCGACTCTAATCCTCACGGTTGCCTTTAGCATTAAAAAATGCCAACCTGGCGGCGAATGAGTAGGACCTGTTGGAGCTCTTGCTTGTAGAACGGTCCTGGGTAAGCGGTGGGTCTGCCCTCATTAATCCCCTCCCCGCCCCTCACGCCGTCCTTTAGTCTTACGTTTAGTATTAGTAACATTACTGAAGATGATGCATTAGCATCAAAAAAGTTCTGATTGTTATAAATAAATGTTGAAAGTGAAAGTTTTCATTTTTCATTATAATCAATAAATTTTCTAAGAACACCAGGGCTTTTTAATGTTTCTTGAGATAGAGCTGTCACCTGTCACCTAATTTATTTTGTCAATTAGGTAGCAGAGTTGACCATACCAATTTTCCTCCTCACCTCAGCTTCCCATCCTCCATTCGATGTATTGATTATTATCTGTCTGATCTAGTCTGATCGACTTATATGCTCCATCGAGGTCATCAAAACACAGTGCATTGTTCTATTATAGTGGAAATGTCAGAACTAATGCATTAGCAAACTCTGTAATTCCCAGATTACACTCATTAGGGAATGAGCATGCAGAGGCGGCTGACATTTTTGCTGATAGTATAACTGTTTATAGGACAAAGTTGATACAATTGTTTACATCCCAACAAAATTGAAATGGACAATAAATCTTTCTATTTTACCTTTAACTATTATTATTTCTACCTTTAACTTTATTATTGTTTCATCTTACGTTTTTATGTTTTTCTTATGTTTTTCTGTATTATTATTATTATTATTATTAACTTTTAACTATTATTATTGTAACTTTTAACTGTATTTTAATTTTAACTGTCTAATGTAATTTAAAAAAATAAAATATTCTGTATATTGTAAAAGCCCATAAGGGCTTAAATAAATAAATAAATAAAAATAAATAAATATTATTTATTTTTTTGTTTATTTCTATTTATTTTTAATATAAATTTTGGTTGGACTGTGCCTGTCTCACTAGAAATACCTGTGTTGAGACAGGCATAGTTTACAATGGTATGTAGATACAAAACATAGTATGTAGATATACTGTAAAATATTTATTTATATTTGACGAAGTATTGTACGTAAAAGTAACATAATAAAGTGATTAAAGTAACACAATAAAAAATATATCATGTATATGAGGTTATAGTGTGTTTGAGGAAGTGTGCCTATTTTATCTCTCCCCTTGTTTCGGATCCACTGTTTTATTTTGTATTTTATGTTAGGGTTGTAAATTGTGGTTAGCCCGGATTGCTTTAATACATTCATATTTTGGTCCAAAATGGTTATAGCTTCTTTGTCCATACGTGGTACGTAAACTTATATATTATGATTTGATTAGACTACGGGCCTAGGTATACTTGCAGATCTCTGGTATACCTATAACACGATGCACCCTTGTTGCGAAATGCAACACATCGCACGCAGACAGAATATTCCGAGAGTAATTCCTCAGCCCGGAGCTAAGCTAGCGCCATCTCCTGACCTGTCTCATTAATATGCCCTGAACTTTACACGGAGCGACACGACTCTCGATCACGCTTCCACCATAACTCAGTGCGGTAATATCGGCGGCCGCATGACGGCAACACCGGCCACTGCCGTCCGGCACTGCCGGCCGAGTACTGCCCGTCCAGCACTGCCCTTCCAGCGCTGCCCGAGCTTGTAAACATAGAGTACGGACACCTGTAAAGGGATGAATGTAAGCTGCTCTACAGGAGCAAAGAATTTTATTCTTCTGGAGTACTAAAGAACCTTATTTATTTATTATTATGCAATGCTCGCTTTTCCGCAAATAATAGACAACTAACACTAGGGAGCTTACGTTAGTAACACTAACGTAAGCTCCCGTATTACACAAATAATGATGAGATGTATAAAATGAAGTACAAAAAAAGTATAATTCTTTACTTAACAATGTCCGTCACTAACGCTACCAGACCGCTCAAAAAATAATGAGGTACAAGAAGCAAAAAAAAGATAGGAAGATTATTAGATTACTAAAGAAATAAACTTCCAATTAGGTACATCACATTATTATCTCTATGTTACTATTGACACCCTATACAGTATTACAATTGCAACCTTTCGCCACATTGGATTAAGGTTATGTTTTATCTTAAACTATTAAAAAACCGGTTAAAATATATACACATCATGATAATAAACAATAATCTGAATACTAAGACACAATAAAACAAAAAAAAATACTTACAATTTGACGAATACAAAAAGGTGACTATTTTATGATTTTTTTACTTGCAGAAATACGATGGTATCCAATACACCGATACTTTCAAACTAACGTTAGTGCAAAATGGCGTTCTTTGATAGCTATAGATCCCATCTAATAGACGGTCCTGCTTATCCCATTAAATTACCAATGTTTAAAAATATAGGGCGACTGTTACAATCGACACCTGTTACTATTGACACCACCTTCCCCCCGTTATTTAATAATGTCAATCACTAACATATCAAGACACTACTCGAGATAGCGCTGTTCTCCAAGTATATAATAAAAGTACGTCATTTTTGGCGGGTCATAGCTGGTTTGTTATAGCGTTTTTAATAATCCACCACTGACACGCTCATTCTTTCTGCCGCTGTATGGTTAATGAGATTCCAAAAGGTTAATTTTCTAATTTCCCGGCAACATCTGGCAGACACGCTCCACCATTTATATAAGCGAAAAAATAATTAAAATATTTATCAATTTCACCAACTGAGTAGTTCTAATTATGCTCATTTGAGAGTGATGGCCGGTAATTACTTAAGAACCTACATCATTACTGTAGCGGAGAATGCATGGAGGTGTAAGAAGCGGTATGATCTATTGCCATTTTTTACCTGGACAACCGTAAACCAGTTCTTCACAGCGGCAGTGCGACCAGAGGCATAATTTGGAGGTGCGTTTTTTTCAGGTAATGATAGATACGTATGTAGGTATTACAAAATAAACTATTTAAGCGAGGCACTGTACCTCGGAGATAGGCTAAGAGAAAGAAATGATATCGATGATTTTACAGCACTCTACACATTTTACACTAAATTGGAAATTACAAGAAGGTTTTGGGATGGTCCACCGGATTCTGGAAACATCGAGAAAGCGATACGAATTTGGGTCTATAAATATGAGGGCGCCGCGCTGCGCGGAGTTAGTTGTTTATTGTGGCAAGAGCGGCATAGAAGTCCATCATAGAAAAGCGAACCGTGCGAGTGTGGCCAGAGTGTGAATAAGCGACAAATATACGACCAGTGGATTAATTTCCCTTAATTTACCATTGATGTCACTAATAAGATATTTATTTGAATGAATGAAAAAGCTTTGGATGTCGGTCGCGCTATTGATTGTTGCAACACATATACGAAACAAGTTGTAAATTTTTAAACATATATAATTCCAAAAATTTAATAGATGTGGTATTCTGTCATGCGGAAATGGTGAACGTTACATGTGAATATACCCTATGAACATCCAAAGACTTCCCATACCTACTTTTCCATAAAAAAATATAATTTCGTCTCTGTAAGACATCTATGATATAATCTTGATCAGTGAATAGATACGAGTGTAAAATTTTCGAGTGCGAATTACAAAATTTAGTATGAATTAAGGAACGGGGCTTTGTTCGTGTTCGTATCCAGTGACTTTGTGAATTTATTAAGATAATTAAAAGATCGATAAATAATTTCCAGTGTTTCGTTTCAGCCACGATCCCGTGGCAATAATTTATTCTTGAAATAAAATTAAAAGATAACAATTGACATTTCACCCAAAGTGGGGGGGACAAATCAAACACTTGAAATTAATTTAAGTTTTTATTAATTAACTCCACCGTGTAAGTCTTACTTAAGTCACTAGAAACGAATTTAATCGGAAAACTGTTCGTAATTCTCATCCTACAAAACGTCGGCCAGAGATGTCAGAGATACTCGGCAGGTCAAAAAAACAAGTGTTTTGACAGTTAGTGAAATTGATGTAACATTCAACCTCCTCCAGCATAGAGTAGCTAAACATGAGTGAAACCTCACGTCCAGCCAAACAAGAGAATTATGGGGAAATTCATTAAGTTTGGGCAATCATTCCCCAAATTGCAAATCACCGCTAAGTGAATTTGTTCTCGAATAATTTCCTCGCGGAAAATTATCAATTTCCTACGGTCCATTGTGTTGTTTTTTGTTTGTTTTGATATCCAGCTCAAAACTGAAACTTTCACTTGGATCGAAACAAAATTAACCTTTGTTTCGGGAATGGTGTCAATCAAAAATGAGCCGAATCGCCTGTCGCCGGAGATTTCTCGACCCGATTTGATGTGATGAATGAAATGCGATGATTGAAAAAAAAAGGTGTTTGTTTCCAGTGGTATTTTGCAAAATAATTTTGAATTTTCAATGAATATGGTAGAGCAGGGCTAGTTGAGCATTGGGGTATTTTGAACCATTACATAATTGCATACTTGATGAATTAAAGCAATCCGGGCTAACCACAATGTACAATCCTAACATAAAATACAAAATAAAACAGTGGATCCGAAACAAGGAGAGAGATAAAATAGGCACACTTACTCAAACACACTATAACCTCATATATATATATATTTTTTATTATGTTAATTTAATCACTTTATTACGTTACTTTAATATGCAATAAAATACTTCATCAAATATAAATTAAGAATAGGCTGGATATTCAAATGAGAGACAGTGATATGGGCCTATCAGCTTAAGCTGCCTGCCCATTATCAATAATAATAATAATAATAATAATAATAAATAATTATTTTACTATATATCTACAAACTTTGTTTTGTACCTACACACTATTGTAAACTGTGCCTGTCTCAAAACAGATTCCAATTTCCAACCAAAATTTTATATTTAAATTAAATAGAAATAAACAAACAAACAAATAATATCGAAATATATCATAAACGTTACACTGCATGCTAATTCATCAATGCGACGAAAAAGCTAAAAAATTGTTTCGGTTAATATTTCTCTGTACACGTGAAAAATCATCCATGTTGGAATACGTAAATGTCCGTCTACACAATTTCATATTTTTTTATATTTATAACTAGCTGTACCCGTCAAAAACGATGGTTCTTTTACAAGTCTGTTCCTAAAGAATAAATATTTATTTATTTATATAAAAGAAGGGAAAAAATCCTAAACTTGGTACCACATATTTTCAAAACGGTGTTCTATTAGGTCCTTACATATGAAATTGGCGTTTAGTATGGGAGGAACATAAAGCCGATTTTTTTTATTACAATATATTTATTTAATCAAAGTATGTACCATTGCTATCTATGCACTTTTGCCATCTCATAGGTAGTTCATCGATCCCTTTACTAAAAAAACCATTCGGACGGGAATCAATAAAATCTTTGAAGGCGGTTTGGACTGCCCCATCGGAGTTGAATTTTTTCCTTTGCAAGAAGTTATCCAAATTTCGAAAAAAATGGTAATCTGTTGGGGCAAGGTCCGGAGAGTACGGTGGATGTCTTAGACATTCCAATTGAAGCTCCTCTAATTTGGTAGCCGTCTGTTGTGCAGTGTGTGGTCTAGCGTTATCATGAAGCAGCAGTGGCCTAGAGCGATTAACCAGCCTCGGTTGTTTAGCAGCTAGCTTTTCCATCATGGTTTGCAGTTGCTGACAATAGACATCTGCCGTAATCGTCTGGCCAGATTTAAGAAAGCTGTAGTGAACGACACCAGCACTAGTCCACCAAACGCTCACAAGTAACTTTTTTGGAGTCAATTTTCGCTTGGGGCATGGTTTGGCTGGTTCGGCAGGGTTCAGCCATTGCGATGAGCGCTTCCGATTATCGTACAGGATCCACTTTTCATCACAGGTAATGATTCGATTTAAAATCCCTTCATTATTGTGCCGGTTGAGTAATGCAACGCAGCAGTCAACGCGCGTTTGTTGATTTGCTTCACTCAATTCGTGAGGTACCCACCTTTCAAGCTTTTTCACCTTACCAATTTGCTTCAAGTGGATTAAAACAGTTTTATCACTAACACCGCAGCCTGCAGCTAACTCGGATGTGGTTTGCGATGGATCCGCTTCCACAATAGCCTTCAATTCTTCATTATCAACTTTGGTCTCCGGCCGTCCACGGGGCTTGTTCTGCAGGTCGAAATTTCCAGAACGAAAACGTTGGAACCAAAAACGCACCGTGTTTTCTTTTGCGGCACCGTCGCCATACACATCATTAATCCTTTGAGCCGTTTCTACAGCACTGGTGCCACGGTGGAACTCGTACTCGTAAATAACGCGATATTTCAAGTTTTTCATTTTGTAAACTGAGTGACGCAAAGAAAAAAACAATTGAGGAAAAAACAAATGAATTATAATTTTCAAAACACAAATACATGAGTAAATAGCTGTATAAATTTGGATTTGTAGTTCCTAACCAAAGAGAAGATATTTGAGATCAAATTTGCCAATACGGCAAAACGCCAATTTCATATGTAAGGACCTAATATATAGAGGCATACTCATCTTTAATAACTTAATGACAGAATTAAAAACTATTGATAATTACAAAAAATTCACATACCAACTGTTAAAGTCCCACTTCAAGAATGTGCAATAAATATTGCCACAACATTTATATACCTACCTATAATTCTCATTGTCTGTTAACAAAGATTATACTACCAATAGCTTACACTACTTACCTACTTAAAAAAATTATCAAAGAAATTTTGTTGTAATTCAAAATTTTTGTTTTTTTTTTATATAAATTTTTCCTTTTTAGATAAGTGATTAATTATCTCTCACCCATACAAAAACCTTGATCCTTTTTGGTGAGGTATAACATATATAATAATTTGATTATTAATATCTCTTAGTTATCATTGTATTGTATCGTATGTATTTATCTATTAAATAAATTAAAACAAATAAAATTTTAAAAATTGTTTCAAATATTCGGATTGGGGATGGTTAGAACAGTTGCTTAGCTAACCCAAGGATTTAAAACAAAAACTTTATGTATTTTTTTAGGATGCGGACACATTAAAAAAAGAGAACGCGAGTTTTTTTCTAGTTAACAGTTAAATAATGCAGCAAAGTCTGTCATGAATGAAAGCCAAGGAACTGCCAAGGAATTCGGTGTCAAACGGATGAGCTTAACAATAATTATAAAAAAATTAGAGATTAAAGTGGTGTTCCATCAATGGATTATGCAGCACCAAGGCAAGTATTTTCTTCAATACAAGACGATTCTTTAAAAAAAATACTTACTGTCCGTTTCTCTGAATTTACAGTCCACAAATCCCAAAATGGCTACATCGCACAATGTTACGAATCCCATGGATCGATATGGTTACCTACTCTGAGGTATTGAGAAAAGCTGGCGTGGGGAGAGAGTTGATGGCCAATATTAAAATGCGAAACAAAGCTTTCTTGGAACACATTCTCCGTAACGATAAATATGGTCTCCTGTATCTCATTATGGAAGGAAAGATTGAAGGCAGTTGTATCGTGGAAAGGAGGCAGATGTCCTGGCTGAGAAACATCACTGACTGAAGCTAACCTGACCAGAATACATAGAGTGGAGGAACTATTCCGACCAGCGCAGGACGGAATGCCAGAGTGATAGCCGATGCTACGCCAGGATGACCTAACGTGGTACGAAAAAAGAAGGAGAAACTCCAAAAATGATTTTAAATTATCGTAAGAAATACAATTAAAACTGAAATATTAATTGTGCTGAGAGCAAAGTTACGGGTTTATAAAACTATTTTTACGGTGGATAACGAAAATCTTATCGCAACAGAGAAACCTTCGCTAGAGTCTGAGATTTAATGATCGAATTATATCGCCATTGGCAAATAAATACAATGATGTAGGCTTTTTCTGCACGTAAGTGCCACGTAAAAAAATATTGAAGCAGGATGGTTTTGCAAGGAGTGGTGTCAAGAGAAATTACCATTTTAACAATATTTTCAGAGAACACAATTACAGGATTGGTCCACTGCGGGATTATTATTTAATTAAGATGAATTATATAAATCTCAGTGACGAAGCTATTTATATAAAAAACGTGTATGTAATTCTCTTTTTCGCTGGCCCATGGCTTGAAACCTGTATGAGCTGGCCTGAAGAAAAGCAAAAAAGCCTGAAGATGTAATTAGTACATATTGCACACTGGCGACCTCTATCGTAGAAGAAGTAAACACTCAAAATAATCAGTCCGGCCTCCATCCCCGCGGTGATAGGATGCTCTCCTGATGACGCTGGATAAGACTTCAGCGAAACGTCGAGATTTGCTTCTCAGTGAAATATACGGTTCGTATAAAATATCCGTCTCTTTTAACACATAAATATGTCTAACGACCGTTATAACCTTGATTGTTTAATAATTTTATGTTATTGATATTTTTCACAAGTGTTAGAACATTTTTAACACTTAATTTAGGCAGATAGCTCTGCCACGCTCTTTAGTTGTCATAACTAACTAACTAACTAACTTACAATCACGCCGTTTCCCCACAGAGGAAAGGGCAGAGAGGGGATAGATCACCACACTCTTCTGTCCTGACATACAACTCTCGCCTCATCCACATTCATACATCTTCGCATGCAAGCTCGCCGGTTGTTAAGGCTTCTAACGGGACCATCTTCCAGTATCTAGTTAATCTGGTCATGCCACGTCTTCCGCGGTCACCCTCTCTTTCTGGCCCCATCAACACTTGCATTATATATCTTTCTTACCATTCTTTCCTCATTCATTCGCTCAACACGCCCAAACCATCTGAGCGACCCCTTTTTTAATTCTATTAATTATGCTAAGATCAGCTTTACATTCATTCCTAATATCTGCATTCTTTACTCTATCATAAATTGATTTTCTACGTCTGAGGGATCTCATCTCCACTGCATTCAATCTACTTTCGTCCTTCTTCTGCCAGCTCCAGTAGTTGTCATAGGTTCTTGAAATTAAAATTTGCGGACACGCAAAGCCAAAGACGTCAGCTAGTAGTTACTTAATCCACAGTTCAATATAAATAGAGTTGTTCGCTTACAGCGGTGCTGCCGGGCAGATGTTGATTATTGGTTTGTGGTCGGGGACCGCAGCCTCTCGGCTCTGCTGAAAAAATCCCATCGGTGATGTTCTTCTTATTATTTCTCCATTCAATCCATTTCGAATAACTTTGAGTTATGCAACCGCAGACAAAAAATATTGCATTACGCTTTTTATCTACGGAATAACAGTGTCTTCTCGATGTTCATGCTACACTATGAGAGTTGTTCTTGCTACACATACATCACTATGAAAATTCCTTTTTTTGGAATATTTTTAAAGCTTTTTGAAGGTTTAGGTACGTAAGTAATGTGTTCTGAGATGGAGAAATATATTATTTGCATGCTTTTGTAGCAGTTTTCCTAACGAAGAGACAGGTACGTCTCGAAACCGATAGACTAAAAATCTCAGTAAGTGGTTATATACAGGATTATTTGGAAAACATAAACAACCTCGCAGGACTATATTCCTGCTTTTATTACGAGTCTAAAATGTTCAAACATCCATGACCTAATAATATCAACAGTAATGGAGATATGCGACATTTAAATTTACATTTTTTTAAAACGTTGTACTATCATTACAGTTACTTAAATCGAATACGAAAAATTAATTTATTTTAATACAGGTCAAATGAAATAATATAATCCTTCCAATTCCAATTATCATTTCTGCGGGATTTTTATCATTTTGTATGAAACAAACAAACTTTAAGTAATCGATATAAAATACTGTAATGATAGTTCAACATTTTGTAAAAAATAATCATCAGAAATATTGAGAAAAATGCAAAATTTGATATTGCACAACTCCATAACTATTGATATTAGGCCATGGCTGCTCTAACATTTTCGACTCATAATCAAGGCAGGAATATAGTCCTGCGTGGTTATTAATTTTGAAATAATTTTCTAAATAACCCTGTATTATAGAAACGTAATAAACATTGATTTAAATGTTTGACAATTGGGTTTTCGCTTTAAACATTAAAAATATTATTAATAAACAGTAACATAGTAGCGAAATATACAAATTGCTTTAAAATTATTTGTCTTATTTCTAAAATATTTAACTAAATAATATTATGTTATTTGTTTGTGAAATTTCTAAGCCCTTTTAATACCAAAATAATTGTTTATTTCCAAAAGTCGATTAGATAATTCAGAATAATTATTCCTATTTGAGCGTTTTAAAAAACATATATTTTGTTAAAATTTTAGTGACAATGATTTACGTTTCACGTATCGATCCAACGAATGTCAAATCTTAAAAATAAACCGACAGGTCCGATGTCCGACCGTGACAGAGCCACGCCCGTGACCAAATCCGAAATCACTGAATGTGAAATCTAACCGATTCACAATGGTTCTTGTGACCGATGAATGCCTCCATGCGATGGTAAACCTATATATCTATTACACCACTCTGGTGCTGCGGAGGTCCGCCGAGCCCGGTCGTGGTGGAAGCTTAATCAATACCCGATTCAAGTCTTGATGGACTTTTTATTCGGTACACGCGGCAAAAACCCAGAAACGTGAGTCTCGCCAAATCAAGCCGACTGCAAATAATACTTTTTGTATTTGGGTACTAATGCAGTGGTCCAGGCCATCCTCTTTAGATCAGTGGCGGCACTCAGAGCTAAAAGCAGTTCTAACAGAGCTAGTCCACAAAACTTTACAGGTGGATTGCTGCCTTGATTATGAGTCCAAAATGTTGAAGTTATGGAGTTTTCATTTTTTTTTAATATTTTTGACTTATTTTTTATAAAACGTTGAACTATCATAACATTAACTTATATCGATTACAAAAAAATCATTCGTTTCAATACAAGTTGAATAAAATAATAAAAACCCTGAAGATATTCCAAATTCTGGGAAGGCTTTTCTTTTTAATCAATTTATTTGACTTGATTCGCCTTTTCGTTGTTGAACTGACAGGTTAGATTCCTGACTTATAAATTGATGTCTCTTGTCTCGATATTAAGTATGCATATAGATGCCCGAGTGATTTAAATGTTTGGTGGAGTGACATGTTCACTGTTGTGACTTCACTCCACATGTTTGGTGGAGTGAAGAAAGATATATGATGCAAATGTTGACGCCGCCAGAAAGACAGGGCGACCACGGAAGACGTGGCATGACCAGATTAACCAGATACTGGAAGATGGTCCTGTTAGAAGCCTGAACAACCGTCGAGCTTGCATGCGAAGATGTATGAATGTAGACGAAGCGAAAGTTGTATGCCAGGACAGAAAAGTCTGGCGCACTATCCTCTCTGGTTAGTGCGCCACCCCCACGGGGAAACGGCGTGATGGTAAGTAAGTAAGTAAGTAAGTGGAGTGACAGTTGGAAGGAGCGCCAAGAAACAGTAAGGTTAGTCGAAACGTTCCTTCCTCTCGCAACTTACAGTCCACTCGTCTCGTCATTCCTCTTAACCTTTCCTATTCCTTATCACATTCCCTCCATATATTATTCATTTTCCCCGAAGTGTGGACGGCCCCGGTCACACACATTTTTTGGTACGTGTGAATATTTTTTTATATTCCATATAAGTTACTGAAATGTTACATCAAAGTTTTACAAAAAAAAAATAAGCCAGAAATTAATATTGGAAAAAAAATGAAAATTTTAATGTCGCATATCTCCCTAACTATCGATATTCAGTCATGGTTGATTGAACATTTTCCACTTTAATTAATACAGAAATGTCCTTATTAAGAACTAGCTCTGTTACACCCTATATAACGCACTTTATGTAACGTTTCGTGTTACGTTTATAGTTTGGTGTGAGTATAACTAAAGGATAAAGCACTTGCTAGACTCTCTTTCATACTGATGCTTTAACCAACACCGGAATCCTTTGCTGGGGTCGTTTCATAACTAGACATAGGTCATTAATGAATGAACTGTTCATTTTGAACTATAACTTTCCTGAATGAATAAACTGTAACATCCGTTCATTAGTTTAGTTGTAAAGTAGCTCTTTTCATTATAATTCAGTTAATTAAATTGCATGACGATCATTTAGATTCACTATACATTGTCTCTTTCAACTTTCGCTAATACAATTCCATCAATCTATAAATAAGTGGTATTGTAATCTGGGATGTAAGTGATTTTGCAATAATATTTTAGTTCGTATTGTTTTAATGGCTGCACAATGAATATTGCAATGAGGGCTATTCTACGAGAAAAAGTTCCCGTATCGGCCCTACACTTTCGCTATCCATATTGGCATTATTTTAATGCTATAGTGCTTTCCTCGTTACGACGCAGATAAAGCAAATGTCATAGACAACACGAAGTACGAATGCCTCAATCCTCAATCAATAAATTCAACCAAGCCAAGTTGAGTAGCGAGAAAAGATTAATATTTTTTCGGCCAAATTTTACGTCAAAGTGACAGTCTTGAAAGGGAGATAATTCTATTAAGAGGATGTGCAATGTTTTTGAAGTGAAAATAGACCTCTCTACGGCATATTGGATAGAATAAGGTATACCCGCTGAATATTAATAAGGATGATGAATGAAAAACCTCGTGGTATCCGGCACTGCAGAATCAATTGAATCGACTACTAGACACAGACACAGATCCGGCAATAGATGGAACAGTGATATAACGCCACAAAAACTCTTGACAATACCTGTCTCCGACACGGTATCACCGCGCAATACATTAACTATACACACCCTGCTTTCGACACGGTATTGCAAGCAAGTAGTTAACCTAACGCATACTAGGATACATTGGTACGCTGTTGCGAGCCAATACTTAACCTTAATATTAACATTTAACTTAATATTAACAACAAAAATAATATACTTATTACAACAGCCCTGATGATGGACCCTGCAAACGGATCCTAAACGTTGGGACAGAGGGGTCAAATACATACGTCAGAATATCTCAGAAACCGCAGACAGAATAATAAAGCTCTCTAATTACTTAGAAGAAAAGTGCCACAACATTAGCTGGAGATACCCAGGACTCAAGAATACACAGGTATATTAAATTATCATTCATACGATATATAAAAATAAAAGATTATTTAAATATACATAAAAGGGGAGATATAACAAGAAATAAGGTATTGAACAAGAATTATTCAAATGAATAGGGCATTCAAAGTAAGATAAACATGGTACGAAGTGAAAAAGTTAGTATTACAGCAATAATTATTAACATAAAAAAATAAATAGGATATATTAAAGAAAAGAGAAAACAAATATAAGTTTTAGCTTAAAAAAAATTATAATAAAATAAATTATGTCATATAATGGCTTTAACGATCGGTAGCATGTCGATTATGAGGGGCCAGTATCTTTCTCTAATGTGCATCAATACTGGATGCTGGAGTAAGGTGGGCTTCCGGGATACGTATATTCCCGGGGCTGTATATCCTTTCCCTCATTCCTGTCATCCTGGATCTTATGAGGGCTGCAAAGTTGTAAACACGCCTCTCCGTGAAGATACCGGAAGCGCTGGAATATCTGGGAAGGTCATCATACGGAAGGCGTTATTAAATTGTAAGCGAAGTCTTTCTAAGATACTCTTTTTATAATTTGCCCGGAGTTTACATGGGCTGACATGAAAGCGAAAATTAAAGGAAAGCAAAACTAGGATACGTTTCTCAAGTGCCAGCCACCACTGCACTGGTGAGATCCCATCTCGCGTGTCATCATCAACTAGAACAGTTTCATCACTGTGATTCCGGCTGGACGCTTACGCAATGCCAACATTGGCGATGACAATAAGAAAACACGTTACCATCGATCCGCAAGTCATCGCTGATCACTTTAACAGAGAGACGCTTGTCCGAGGGTACCTACCTGCGGACGGGCGGCCGCTAATGGTCAGAGGAAGAGACGCGGAGATTGAAATTAGAAACTCGTTGAAATGAAAAAAAATCAGAATCATAATTAAATTGTGATTTATTATTTTGTAAATGTACAGAGCGTGCAGTTGGCGAGGTTGTTGGTGAACAAACAATTATGTTTCAAAATTGTATTTGTATTTGTAATGTATCAGGATGACGTCTGTCTGAGCGGAAAGGGACGGGAGATGGAGAGGGAAAATCGGATAAAAGGGGCGCACCATTACGAAAGCAAAATTATCACATTATGCGACCTACGTTTGCGGACGTTTTCGTGGTTCAACTTACTCCACAGTAGCATCTTTGAACTAGTCAATCTATCCTTTCCTTTCCCTCCTCTCTCACTTCTTACACCTTTCCAGTAGATAGCAACATCTCTCGGCTCAGACAGATTACAATTAGTTTCAACAAAAATTAAGAGATTTATATTGCATTATATTATAACACAAGGAACAAAGAAAGTCTGTGGACGCGCATGTGGTCAACTCGATCCGATGATGGATATCCAATTCAAAGATATAACGATACTTGCTGAAGCTTTACTCTGGATATCAGTGTGCTTTCAACTAGATTATTAACGATTTTGTAAAGATACTAAAAACAGAAATGTTGCGTCTCGTGTTGAAACTTGTTTATCTGTTTTTGTTGAACCAACTCTAAACGGTATAATAATAATACTTCTACTGAAATAAATATTATTTTACTATTGCAATGTCATTTGGGAGTTCTCATGGGATGCGTAAACAGTTAAAGAGATAATATTGCCTTAGCGTCTCAATTTTTTGCTCAACCTTTAAACCTTACTTCATGTACGCTCTTTTCAACGAAGGCCTCTCCATTACTTTCAGTCGCCTTACATCACGCGTTGGTAATTTGCAAGATTTTCTTGCGTATCTACATTAGTGTCAGGACAATTATATGGTCAACATCTCTTTTCTAACGAAATCCCATGTAATCTGATCTACCAATTCTTTATTTCCTCAAGCTGTTATTAAAATTCTAACGACACTAGTAGTCCACACTTGGCCTTGGCCGGTCTACAAATTTCGTAAAAACCAAAGAAAAACCTTTAGAGGAGGGATGACTTTTGATTTAAACAGGATCTTAATATTAATGATATAAGCATTTTGGTCCAGGCCAATGGAGGGTGAAATTCCGGGGTCAGAGGGATGAAGCGGGCTTACTTTATCTTCAAAAAGGGCATAAAAATTAAATATTAAAATTTTCATTGAATGGAATAGACATTATTTAATCAAAATTTATATCGGGAAAGGTAAAGAGTAACAACGCAAAACTAAGAACGAATGGCATTCAATAAACTTCACATTTTTTTGGAAGGATTCTATAACCATAGGTATTTATTTATTTAATATACACGGCTAAATAGCGTTTACTATGCATTTATACATAATATTAATACTACAACTTGTGTGTGTAAATTATAGAAATAGAATTATACATCAGTATTGAAATAGCCAAAAAATAAAAGATAAAAGAGTAGAGATATAATACATATTGCGAATAAAAGAAAAATTTCATAACATGAAATATAAAATAGTTGAGGAGTAATACAATAAAACACATGAATAATAGTAGCATTTGAAAACATAAAATGTAGAAGAGTATATGTAGAAGAGAAATATAACTCAATAAAACTCATGAATAGTAGAAAAATTGAAAACACGAGTAAGTATACGACGCACACCTGCACTTACGATGAAAGTGGCATTATACTAAATACATAAAATTGACACATTTCAGTTGTATTAGACATCAATTTAGATACACATATTTTAAACCAGTGCATATAAATATAAATATAATATAAGTATAAATCATTTCTATCGTGAAGAAAAGGAGAGGTAGGCAGGAAGCACGAAAATGGTGCTCATGTTGAGATTCTAAGGAGTAATTATGCTTAATTTGGTTAAAATCGGTTAGAGAGTATGGAATTGTGTAGAATTTTATATATATATATATATATATATATATATATAGATTGCAAGATATATTATACACGTCTCATAGAGACGAAGCTACTTTTATATGGAAAAGAAGGTATGGAAGTGTTTTTGGGTGTTCATACGGTTAACGACCTATCTCATACCAACGGCGTCATTGTAATAGTTAATGGGAATTGCAAATTAAATCAAACCACAGAGAGCGGTTATAAAAATACAACTCTTATATGGAGCGAGGTGTGCAAATTTAAGATATATACAACTTCAAAAATTTGATAGTCATGGTAGTCTATCATGGGTGAAATTGGTTAACATTACATTGTGTAAATCATTCTCTTAAGCTAGCCGAACGATTAGTCCTATGAACACCCAAAAAGACCTCCATATCTATTTTTTCATATAAAAAATAGCTTCATCGCTATGAGACATCTATAATAAATACCTTGACGTAATGTCCCCTTTCGGATGAAATCCAGTATTGTGTTATTGAAAATTTGGACATAGATTTCGTTGAAGTGCATTTTTCAGGAAAATATGTTCCATCACGCCACAGTAAAACATATTCGATCACCCTGCAGCGTGTTTCATTTTCTATCGCCACCTCTCTTGGGCAATTTATTTATTATTTATTGTACGCGGAGTGCGCCAGACGACCTCTCGCAGACAGTTAAAGAGTCCATAGCGCATAGTCTCCAACAAAGACAGTCACTTGCGGAGAAAGGGAGCCATAAGCTCTCATATAGGCAAAGTGAAAGGTGAACACAACGACTTCGGCTGCCGATTTGGCAGAATCTTAAACATTAAAGAGCGATTTGCATTGTGCTGTAAGTGGAGGTATAAGCGTACAATTACTCAAAAGTAACGACGCTGAAATCGATACCTCGTAAAACTTGGATTGAGAGTTAGATTTTTATCTAAATTTTAATGAATTCCCTTTCATCTGCTCCACGTTTATAGTATTTATCATCCTTTTTCTGATGTAACGTTTTTATAAGGCATTAATTTTGAGATATATTCGGCAACGTAAAGAAGGCACTTCATAGATTATATTTTTCACCTCAAGATTCAATTCGCTGATAATACGAGTAGACGGAGTCAAAAAACGTTCAATAGCCTCGTTTTCTTGCAAATGTATGTATATATTTTCTAACACCGTGTTTATTTGATTGATTTGGCAAAAAAAACTTGGTACAATCAGTTACGCCAAATACTGGAAGATTCCTATTAGGAACCTCAATAATGACTGAAGATCTGCGATGTTGAAGATGTCGTGCGATGGGGAAGAAATAGAAAAATATACTGGAGAGACCACGTGGAAAGAGCTGATTTGATAATAGTGGTAAAAATAGCGATTGAACGAGATACCTGCAGGCAGCAGACCTCCGGAAGACCACCAAAATGGTGGAGGAACAGCTGGTCATCCATATCCCAAGTCGAGAAACAACAGGACACAGTCCTAACACAAGCAGAATAATAAGAAGAATAATGATGATCTTTTATGTGACGTTGCTGATGGGAGGGTTGTGTATCAGGACAAAAGTCTCTATCTACCCCCGCGGGGAAACTGTATGATGGTAAGTTAGTTAGTAAAAAGTTTAACATTTATATTGATAGAAAAATAACAATAAATGCAAAATATTAAGTAATCATTGGTAATTGCGTAATGAATACATTAAAAAATTGCAATTGGTACATGAGTAAGAAAATCTTTCCTTATTTACAGAATTGCGACGTCCAATCCCCAGAAAATCTCAATAACGAGAAAATATTAATGTTCTAGAGAGACAATCTATGAAACACAGAATATCAATAGCCACATGTATAGCATCTGCAAATCTTCGGCCTAGAAGACAGCTAAGAAAACTAAAAGCATTGAATTGATAGTATTGGGTAGAGTGATAATTTAGTAAGACTGAATAAGTAATAAACGATGGTGAATAGTGAAAGTTTGACGTGCTTGTAGGATTAATGGTTAGACACTCGCCCAGAGAGGTTCGTCAGAAACTCTTCTGCTATGAAAATAAGACAAGTATTTAACATTGTTTGAAAATAATAAGACAACTGATGTCACCAATGACTTGAAGGCCATCCAGTACAGGACAGAGTATCCTAGTACTTATATACAAGAAAAGCTGTGATGATAGACAGATAAATTACTTCAGGCAAATATCCTCAATCAATTGCATAACCACGCGATGATAATGGTAAAAATTAACGAGTTGCGCCCACTTTATTTCTTTTAATAAAATAAAGAAGAATCATAGCAATTCACCCAAACTAAAGAGGATGTGTTTGAAAGTGAAAGTTTGTGTTGCACATATAATTTGTATTGTGCTGAGCCCAACATTGATGCTGATATTCTTGCAGACACGTTATCTTCGTTCAAAAACTCACTCATACACAACATCCATTTTCTAAACGACGACATGAACCTATAGATCCATTAAATACTAATCGCACTACACTCAAACACAAATGTATAATATACATAAATTTACATGTAAAATATAATTAATTACAAAAATACATGTTACTAGAGCGTGCCGAAGACACTTGTAATTGGGATAATGGGCATAGTCTTCACTATAATGTTTATTATCTGAGTATCATGTACCCATTATCCTGTTAGTGTCTCTAATAAATAAAAATAAATAAAAAATAAAAAAAGTGCATGGACATAAAATCATAGAGTTACATTGATATGTCAAGACATAGAATTTTATTCTCTCTGTCCATAGATTATAACGTATAATGATAATGCCGTTCGTGAGTGACACTGAAGCACCCGAGAGTCGAGTTCTGGCATTGTCCTGAAAAAACAGTTGTTTAGTCGCAACAAGGATTCGGTTGCCAAGGGTGAGCGCCGTTAGCGTTACGTGACTGTGGCATTTCCGGCGCGGAGTAGGCTTGGACTACCTGTTACGTCAGAACAGAATACCTCATACCGTTGGTTACTCCGACTAGACAGTTATGCTTAAACCCTGCAAGTCCTACTGTCAATTTAAAATAAACCTTCAATTAAGCTCTACGTAACAAACGAAGGCACTTGTCTCTGCGGGTTGAAATTAACCTTGTAGTAATCGAGATCTCTCGTACACTCTAACTGTAATCGCACCAACCAAATTGGTTTCAACCAAACAGATTCAAGATACGGACAACGCACCCGCGCTGACTCCCGTAAGTCATGGCGACGACATTTTGTCGACGATAGTTGTAAAGTAATATCGCCACTATTTCTGTAAGAACCAAGGGATTAAGATTTTCCACGATTTTTTTGAGATACGTTCATCAATTTTTCTTATGCGTTGTCGGCAGAAAAGAATATAAGAACCTGGTGATGATTGGAATATTCAGAAAACAGGAGACTGATCTACAACTTGACATTACTGGTTTTACTATTGGAACTGCAGATTGCAGAGAAAACTGGAGATAATTGGGATATTAGCATATCTTAATCTAACGACATAAAAGATTTGTCATCCCAATTATATTATTTGTGTGAGGCAACACCTGGTGCCCTACGATGCTCTTGTATTGAATCAGATGAGCGTGTTGAAATGAAAAGCATCTCAGTTACTTTTAACCTTTGATTTGCAACTCATAAGATAATCAAGCAGGTGACCTTAGTCATGAAAAAGCATCCTTTTTATTCCTCAGACCAGATCCAGGCAAGGAATTAAAAAGTCAAAGCTATAGCCAACCAGATATGGCGTGCAAGAAGAAGGAGATATCTGATCTGAATTACCGCTGATCTTCACCATGATTGGTTCATGTATACTTTGATGTATACTTGTCAAGAATCATAACAATACAAAGACAACTGGGATATAAAGCAAGAATTTTCTTTGAACACCTTGCACCTCCGCTGGTCGCCGATTGCCGAATATTGCAATTGCATTTACAATGTATGCCCCGTTCTCCCACTCGGTCCCTGTGGGCGGTGGGTGTGTCTGTTGTGTATATTCACGTAAAAAAATGGGAGGAGACATCGGTATATATTTACGGAATATTATGCAAGTTCCGACGTTAGAAAGTTTGTCTAAAAACCCATTCAATGTAATTTTCAGCTCGCGTGTAATGTCTTATTTTATTTTATAATAAAATTTTAGTATTATGGGCACGCGATGCTTGACGAGATGAAAGGCTCTAAGATTACAGTAAAGGGGTTACTAAAAAGCAACTTTTCAAGATGGATTATTATCCAGAAGTCTGGATAACAATCCATCAATGGCAAAAATCATCATTTCCGATGAGTATCAGAAAATATGATGTTTGCCAGGGTCTGAGAGACATAAGTAAGGAGAATTGCATATATGTTCGGACATCAAAGACTAGTATGCCGGTAGGTTTATTTAAAATGTTCTTATTTTTCTTATTCTTGTCCCCTAAACTTCTTTTGGTCCCCTATAATTTAGTGCACAGTACGTCTCAATTTCTCTTGGTATCGAGTCGTGTTGACTGCAGGGTTTAAAAAGGACCCACATAGTTAAATCCCGTGTTCGGTCTCTCTAGCTTGCAGATATTTTTTTCTTGCTCGCTTTTCCTCAAATTTCTCTGCGATTGTTTGTTTCCATAGTATTATTCCATGTCCTATCAGAAGCCGGTGATTTTATTGGTGATCATGACCAATCACCACCACATGAAAGAACTCGGTGTGCCATTGGTCTCAGTCCCTCAAGTTACGCAGCCACGGGATATGGGGTTTTCCTTATATTCTTCTAAATAATGGGTGGGTTAAGACTTTACCTTGGTCCTCTCATAATATTTCAGAGATACTCGAGCTTCCTTATATTGATGGTCTGCAGAACTTCTCAGTCTACTTCCATACGCTGGAGTACTTCAGCTCTATTCACCCAAGAAATTTTCAGTATCCATCTACAGAGCCACATCACAAAGGCCTTGACTTTTCGGATTAATTCTTTGTTTTGTGTTCATGCCTCCATTATTCTCTTACACATTACTTAATGTATTTTGTTAATCATATTTCTTAGAGGATTAAGACATTTGTGTAGGTACTATTTAAAATAATTTTTGGAACAAATTGCAAAAACCAACATCGTTGTATGACTCACTTATAAGTTTCAGCTCTGAATGTTAAGACTCAACACGAATTTTACTGAAGATCTATTCTTTAATTAACACTTATTTCGTAATTTGCACTAAATGCTGGTCTTTGAAATACTTTGTACTCGCATGTCTGTGGTCGAACTTATTTCAGAAAACCCTTTAGGTTCTCACAGGTATTTCGCTTGTATCTATGACTTTCACTAAACGTAAAAACAAACTAACTAAGCAGCACGATGCCCCCATATTTATAGGGACCCGTGTTCTAGACGTAGCGTTAAGCTAATAATCTATTACGAGATCTTTGTAGTAATTTCCAATTTAGTCTAAAACGTGTAGAGTGCTATAAAATCCTCGATTGCTTGTTATTCTTCCAGCCTCTACCATCTTGTGACAGTATTATCATTATTCTGAAGGATGTTCTGCCATTTATTACTGACCTCTCTGGACGAAGTTTTTGGATCCCATTGCACGGTCCATCATCAGGGCGGTTGTGATGAGTGAGAAGTATTTTATTGCAATACCGTACCAAAATCAGTCATAGTTTCCGTTACGTTAAGTAACGAAAACGAAGACCTACTAAACCAAATATCCCAAAAAACTACACAGAAGATTATGAACGGCCGTGAAAACCTGAAAACATTTTTTGTAACATCAATGTTCCCGTGATATTTAAAGGGTTAAAAAACAAATCAAAATAACCATTGTATCAAACACAATATTTGTGTCGCAAAATGGCGAGGTCACGAGATGGTTTCGATATATTTTGAGACCACACAAGAGGGGTAATCACTTTCCAAAGGTCAACTAGAGGTAGACCAGTAGGTCTACCCATTAAAGGTCATTTCAGGTAATAAGGAACACAGGCCGCGGATCACTTTCAAAAACGTTTTTGCGTTGAAGAGTAATGGCGTCTAAGGTGCATCGTCATTGTGAAGACATTACCGGTCGGATCGCATTTTTAAAAAGGTCGCATTAAATATTAATAAACCGATAAATGCGCTTTTGTGTTTATGCGCAACTTTTATCCGCATGTAAAAGAAGCTGCACAGCTATGATCTAAGCCTTGGATTACGAATGCAACAGGTCAGATTCTGTTTGCAGAAGGATGGACACCTACATAAGAAACTAGCTGTGCCCGCGCGACTTCGCACGCGTAAATTTTTGGAACACTGGATCGTTATAGAACTTTCGCGAACCTTCTAGAACATTCTCCTTCCTGTACAAAAACCTTCTAGACACACTGACACATTCCACCACTCAGTTTATAACTTTATAGAACTTTCGGGAATTTTCTAGAACCTTCTCCTTAAAGAACTTTCTAGAGCAGGTTTTTCCGGAACTTTCTATACTCACCGACACAGTTAGCGCGCCTATTTTGAAACAATCTGAAGCATTTGCGGCCTTCCCATAACAAACCAATGTGCTAGAAAGCACATTTTCGTCACCCACTCCCACTCACGCACAGCCACCCCCACCAAACTCGCATATTTTCGATGTGACACCAAGGGCTATCCACCATTATAATCACCGGTGGGTGGTTGTGGCTGGTTGTGGAGAAAACTTGGCGGATAGGGAAACACGGGTTTCTTTATATATATATATATATATATTAGGTCCTTACATATGAAATTGGCGTTTTGCCGTACTGGCAAATTTGATCTCAAATATCTTCTCTTTGGTTAGGAATTCCAAATCCAAATTTATACAGCTATTTACTCATGTATTTGTATTTTGAAAATTATAATTCATTTGTTTTTTCCTCAATTGTTTTTTTCTTTGCGTCACTCAGTTTACAAAATGAAACAAAATGAATGAAATGAGTTCAATGAACTTGAAATATCGCGTTATTTACGAGTATGAGTTCCACCGTGGCACCAGTGCTGCAGAAACGGCTCGAAGGATTAATGATGTGTATGGCGACGGTGCCGCAAAAGGAACCACAGTGCGTTTTTGGTTCCAACGTTTTCGTTCTGGAAATTTCGACCTGCAGAACAAGCCCCGTGGACGGCCGGAGACCAAAGTTGATAATGAAGAATTGAAGGCTATTGTGGAAGCGGATCCATCGCAAACCACATCCGAGTTAGCTGCAGGCTGCGGTGTTAGTGATAAAACTGTTTTAATCCACTTGAAGCAAATTGGTAAGGTGAAAAAGCTTGAAAGGTTGGTACCTCACGAATTAAATGAGGCAAATCAACAAACGCGTGTTGACTGCTGCGTTGCATTACTCAACCGGCACAATAATGAAAGGATTGTAAATCGAATCATTACCTGTGATGAAAAGTGGATCCTGTACGATAATCGGAAGCGCTCATCGCAATGGCTGAACCCTGCTGAACCAGCCAAACCATGCCCCAAGCAAAAATTGACTCCAAAAAAGTTACTTGTGAGCGTTTGGTGGACTAGTGCTGGTGTCGTTCACTACAGCTTTCTTAAATCTGGCCAGACGATTACGGCAGATGTCTATTGTCAGCAACTGCAAACCATGATGGAAAAGCTAGCTGCTAAACAACCGAGGCTGGTTAATCGCTCTAGGCCACTGCTGCTTCATGATAACGCTAGACCACACACTGCACAACAGACGGCTACCAAATTAGAGGAGCTTCAATTGGAATGTCTAAGACATCCACCGTACTCTCCGGACCTTGCCCCAACAGATTACCATTTTTTTCGAAATTTGGATAACTTCTTGCAAAGGAAAAAATTCAACTCCGATGGGGCAGTCCAAACCGCCTTCAAAGATTTTATTGATTCCCGTCCGAATGGTTTTTTTAGTAAAGGGATCGATGAACTACCTATGAGATGGCAAAAGTGCATAGATAGCAATGGTACATACTTTGATTAAATAAATATATTATAATAAAAAAAAATCGGCTTTATGTTCCTCCTATACTAAACGCCAATTTCATATGTAAGGACCTAATATATATATATTATATATATATATATATATATATATATATTGATTATAAAACTTCTTGAAGCATTTGCGATATGGGTATACTAAAAAATGTTTAAAATAAGCTAGATCATTGGATGAAGTGAATATTTAAAATGTTGTGGTTCCGATGAAAAAAGAAAAAAAGGAAACAAAGCAAAAAACATGATAGCAAACAAAACGATACGGATGATGGCGGCCTATATCTGTGGACAAAAGGAACAACTGAATGAGTATAAAATTTTGAGTTATTATTTTTTTGAAAAAGGACAAATGACACGATTAAAAATTTGGCAAGAAACAAGAACATTAGTCAACTTGCTTCAACGTTTTGTGCAAAAACAAAACTACCAGTGCAAAAATTAGATGCCTATAAATTTATAGAAAACGTTATTTTGAAAGGAATAGACACATGAAATCTAGAAACCAGTACATTTTAAATTATTAATTCTCGGTGACCTCATTCAAAGCATTTTTTTTATTGGATATTGATGCCTTTGCATTTATACCCCACAAATAGTCTCCCTGGGATGCAGATTAAATGAAAATTCTGGGGACAAAGTGGGACAATTCTTCTGCCTTCATCCGCATGAAAAAGTTATAATTTGTAATGACAATAATGCAATGCTATATGAATGTTCTTAGGTTTTCACGGCCACTCAGAATCTTCAAGTTTGTGTTTACTGGGGTATTATGCCGTGTTGTTACGACCTTTCGGGCCGACGTTTCGGATCCCATTGCAGGGTCCATCATCAGGACATCAGCACATCAGCCCTGATGATGGACCCTGCAATGGGATCCGAAACGTCGGCCCGAAAGGTCGTAACAACACGGCATAATACCCCAGTAAACACAAACTTGAAGGCAATGCTATATGTTTCCTATACTTTTATATGGAATGGAATCATGGACAAACAATAAAAAAAATGCTAAAAAACATGAGAACAATACGTGAAATGTGGTTCTACAAAGATGGGGCTTTTAAAAGTAATTGAGATAAATTGTAAAAGTCTCACACAGGCAAGCTTTTTATATGAATACGGGAGTGTTTATAGAATAGTCTTGGGCTTATGACATTTATGAGCTGGCTTAATTGATCACCTTAAACGATGCAACGCTCACCGATTCTACCGTAGAACATCCACAAATAAAAATTCTGAAAGTTGTATATATTACATGTTTTAAATCAGTTTCTTTCTTATATTCCTATAGACTATGCTAAAACATCTATTATAGTCCTTTCCATAACATAGTATATATATTTTGAAGCTAGTAATAATACGTCTATATTTTAAAAGTGGAATATTAAGCACAATTCTTTTTAATATTTATTCTGAATTATTGAATATATACACTAGAACACGCCTGAAAATTCATATTTTCAATTGATTTATTCTTATATCCGATGATCTGGATTCGAAAGTAGAAAGAAATCCTAAAAACAATTTAAACCCGGAAATTGCAATATTTTGGCCAATCACGAGACCTCCAGAGAAACACCAGATCCTGTATCTCATTTTTTCTGTGTCTTCTGGGTTATTATGCCGTGTTATTACGACCTTCCTGGTCGATCGGATCCCCTTGCAGGGTCCATCATCAGGGCTGAGAAGAAGACCCCAGAAAACATAAACCAGAAGATTCTGAGTGGCCGTGAAAATTATTCAAATAAAAATTGCAGCAGAATATGTCTCGGAAGACGAAGGACATTGAGGATTTTTTTTTTTGATTGCCCTGTATTCGTTTAGCGAAGGTACTAACCGCTTTATTTACTTTTCCAAATACCCGTCAAAAGCCTGGAGGCGAGACGATACATCAATATATGGCCTGTTATTTTGACACATAATCAGACAACCTTTGTCGTCACAAATTGCTGGTCTGGAATTACGTCTAATTTGACACGACTTTGTCCATCAGCATCATGATAAATGGACCACGGACGATGACTCGAGTGAGCACGCACCGCAACAAGTGTGATCAGGTGTACCGTAGCAAGGTTGTGCAAGAAGATCGCCTCCTACCTGTCTGTGATTATGAATTGTAGTGGTTCGCGTTGTGAAATCGCGTAGCGTGTAATAGTTTAACGAGTAAACAAAGTGTAAAAGTGGTGTTACTGTTGTTTTATTTTATTACTCGTGACCGGAACGCTAATGTGCCATACACTTCTAAACAATACAATGTATCTGCCGTTCTTGATACTGTGGCTTTCAGGTTTTCACGACCGTTCAGAATCTTCTGTGTGTTGTTTTCTGGGATATTCTGCCACGTATATCTAACCGCTCTGACCGACGTTTTGGATCCCGTTGCAGGGTTCATCATCGGAAAGTGTTTTTATTAAGGTTAAGAAGTTAAGCTTGTAATACCGTATTCCAATTAGGGATTATAATCCCGGGATTCCAAACGTTTTTCTGGTCCCAAATTTTCTGGATAATTACAAAAAATAATTTTAAATAGTACACGTATATATATATATATAAATTAGATAGTTTAAGATCTATTGTTTATATGTTTGATTAAGAACTGAAGACTTATTTGTTCAACATTTAGTTCCTATTCTTAAAAAATAAATAAAAATTTGCTTAATTTTGGTATTGTTTTGTTTGTCAATAATCTTTGTATTGTATTGTTTGACATTTGCTGAAATAAATATGTTTATAACCTACTAAAATATAATTTTGTGGCATAATAGTATGCAGATAATGAAGTCTAGGTATATAAATTTCTTACTTTGTAGAATTATAATTAAATTATACCTACATTGGATATTTCACTTTTTTACGGTCACTTAGAACGTATGAGCGAGGAAAGGATGGTTAAGAAAATTTATTAGGCAAGTGTTGAAGGCAACAGGAATAGAGGGCGTCCGCGAAAGACCTGGCATGATCAAATACTACAATTATTGGAGGATGGCCCTGTAAAAAACCTCAACAACCGTAAATCTTGCATGAGAAGATGTATGAATGTAACCGTAACGTAACGTAACGTAACGTAATGTAGCCCTGTAGAACGAAGTAAAAGTGGTGTGCCAAGATAGAAGAATATGGCATTTTACCTTCTCTGCCTGCGGGAAAACGGCGTGATGGTTAGTTAGTTAAGATTAAAAATATTTGCACCACAAAGTAATTTATTATAATATAGCATAAAATTCAGAATATAAAGCACTGCGCTCATAATAATACTTTTATTTAGTTTATTAAGTGCCAAAATTTAAATAAATAACTTGTATTGTACTTTAAACTGAATATTTTTATATATTTATTCCCATCTTGGCCGATCCCGGGAAAGGTACCGGGATTCCACGATTGACCTTCCTTAATCCCGTAATCCCGGGATCGTAAAAATGCTCTGGGATTAAAATCCCTCATTCCAATCAGCCGTGTACAAAAAAATTCCGTTAGTTCATGTCTATATATTGTGATGGTCTTTGAAGCCAGCTGTCTTTTGAAGGAATCACGAACAAGAGGTGATTTTATCGCCAGTAGAAATATTAATTACATAAATCTCCAATAATATCAACGAATATTCGAAACACATCCCTTTGCTCGAAAGTTGCTCGCCAAGAAAGTGCTTGCCAGAAAAGTTGGTCTCCAACATTAAGTTCCATTCAAAATGACTGAAAACCAAAAATTCTTGTGAAGGTTGGCATCGTTCCTGCACTGAACTAAATGGTGCATAGCATGCAGTGATATAAAAGTTCACTTGTTCAGTTCAAAAAAAAAGTGAACAAAGTATACATTTCGGAAAAATAAAACAATAGGTATATAAGTGGCTTTGATCCGAATGTGTCAAGGAAAAATATCGTGAGTGTTTGTAAAGGATATAAATAATTGTTAACGACTATCTAAATACTCGTAGAACATTGATCAAACTTCTTCGTTATATAGCTCAAAATTCTAAAAAATGATCGAATTTCTTCGTGGCATAGCACAAAATTCTAAAAAATGATTGAATTTCTCCGTGGCATAGCTCAAAATTCTAAAAATTGCTAAAATTTCTTCGTGGCGTAGCTCAAAATTCTAAAAATTTTCGCGGTGTATGTAAATGTTGACCACATCAAAAGAGTATCTAGGAGGGCTAATACAAAGAAAGCAAGGAAGAGGCTAGTATCCAGTAATGAGAAGACACCAGTTGATGATGACTATATACAAATAACTGTCTCGCGTAGAACTTTTATTAGTACTTTAATATATTTACCTTAAAATGGATAAATCCTTTAGTCTTCGCTTCGAAATATATCTGAAATCAAATGAAAAACAAAATTAGACAATAAGAATATAAATTAGACCTAACTATTGCAATATTTATCATATTTTTTGTCGATACATATATACAGGGTTATTTGGAAAACATTAATAACCTCGCAGGACTATATTCCTGCCTTGATTGTGAGTCGAAAATGTTCAAGCTATTATGACCTAATATCAATACTTAAGGAGATATGCGACATCAAAGTTTGCATTTTTTTTTCAATATTTCCGCCTTATTTTTTGCAAAACGTTGGACTATCATTACAGTAACTTATATCGAATATGAAAAATTCATTCCCTTTAACACAAGTCAAATAAAAACATAAAAACCTTCGAATTCCAATTGGAAAACATTCCAATTGGAATTTTTTCAGGGTTTTTATCACTTTATTTAACTTGTTTTAAAACGAATGAATTTTTCGTAATCGATATGAGTTACTGTAATGATAGTCCAACGTTTTACAAAGTATAAGTCAGAAATATTGAAAAAAATATGCAAACATTGATGTCGCATATCTCCACAACTATTGATATTAGGTCATGATAGCTTGAACATTTTCGACTTATAATCAAGGCAATATAGTCCTGCGTGGTTATTAATGTTTTCCAAATAACCCTGTATAACATATGTAATAAAAATTAAAGAATGGCTATGCAATGCTTTTATTCAACGAATAAAATTTCAATTTTTTGAAATGTCGAAAAATATCATTCGTTTCTTTTTTCTATTGAACCACCCACGTATACATACACAAGTTTACAAGTAACCATAAGAGTAGGTACTTTTAATAGTACTCGATTATTTGGATGATTAATTAACCTTTCGATTCAGAATAATGCATAACATTATATGTACAGGTACAATAATAATACAGACATTTTCCATCAATTCGTCGAGTGAGGTACATGAGTAAAAAAGTTTTAAGGAATACGCGATTTTTAAACGAGTTATCATCACACGTTTTAATCCTTTTTGTGCGTCGCCTTCATATTGAGAAGGGATTTGTTGTATCTTCGATCCCTAGACCAGAATAATTAACGGTTTTCTTTAAACCGATTTAACGTAACACCAGTTGCCAGCGTCGCCGTCTCTGTCTTGACAACGCTTAGTGAATGGAGCTAGAAAGAGAATGATGTATGGAAATATTACTTTAATGGGAAATTAGGTACGACATTATGAATTTGATTATAAATTGAATCAGGTGAGAGGAGCAGAGAGATTAATTGTGTTGTATTTTTAAAATGGCTTCTTAATATCTTGGGAAACAAATGTAAAATGACTGGTTATAAAGACGCACATTTTAATATGAAGGGCACTATCGAAAAGACAAATTAAGATAAACGCTTATTCTTACGATGGAATTGGTGAACGTTGCATTGTGTACAGTGATTGCTTAAGCCATCTCATATAGGTTGTGAGCCCTGGGCTCTCGTATAAAAATACAGAATCTACATCTACAATCTACAAATTCCAGGAACTGTGTTTTTATAACATACCTACATACATAAATATTCTTAAAATATATGCTGGCGTACGAAAGGAGTTAAAATAATTAAAAATACTGATTTCCAGGCGTGTTTTAGTACATGGGTATATTATTATAATTTGTAAGAATTTCATGTGTACATTAAAAAAGTTATCGCTTATACTCCAAATTATAGAGCTATCACAACCAGCTGCGAAAATGTATGTATACTACTAGTTCATGAGAAAAGAGTACAGATATCTCTAGCATAGTCAATTCAAATAAACAAAAGATTCTCATCTTTTAACATTTATAGAACTTTCAAAATATGATGTGTGGATGTTCTTACAATGGAACTGCGGAACGTTGCATTGTGTAGAGTAATCACTAAAGCCAGCTTATACAGGTTGTAAGCCCTGGGCATCAAATTATCTTTCAAATAAAGCCATGGACGTTACAACGATTTTTTTAAATTATATTATATTATAATATAAAGAATAATATATAAATGCAATGGTCCAAATATTTAAAATTAAACATGGATTAATACCCAAATACTTTGATGACAGGATGAAGCTGAATAAGGATTTTCATTCCTTCAATACAAGAGGAAGCGACAACATAAGACTACCAAAGAAAAAGAAAAACACCTCACAAAATTGTATGATGTAGAAAGGTGTAAAAATCTTCGATAGCCTGCCAAAGGAAATTCAAAACATAGAGAGTATAAAAGGAGGTTTAAACTGAAGTTCAAAAATTATATTATAAAAACTTTTAAATGATTCTATGGAATGCAACGTGTCCAAGTGAAATCATGTATTAGCCCACACAACATTATGTGTGGAACTAAATTATTAAGATAAATAAATAAATAAATATTTCATTTTAAAGTTCTGTACCTGTAAAATAACACTATTTATAATATACAGGGTGTACCAGAGATAGCAACAGAAGCTTGGCGGGTAGATTCCTACCTTTGTTATGAGTCTAAAATATTCAAGCAACCATGACCAAATCAATGGTTATGGAGATACGCAATATCAAAATTTGCTTTTTTTTTCATTATTTTTTGCAAAAAGTTGAACTATCATTACAGTCACTTAAATCGATTATGAAAAATTCATTTGCTTTTCAATACAAGTCAAATAATATGATAAAAATCTTCCAAAAATTGAAAAAGTTTTTTTTTTACAAGGTTTTTATCATTTTAATTTTATCATATTGAAGCAAATAAAATTTTCATAATCGATATAAGTTATTGTAATGATAGTTCAACATTTTGCAAAAATGAGTGAGTAATATTGAAAAAAAATGCAAATTTTAATATTGCATATCTCCATAACTATTGATATTATAAGGCCATGGTTGCTTGAATATTTTAGACTCATAACAAAGGCAGGAATCTACCGGCCAAGTTTCTGCTGCTAGCTCTGGTACACCCTGTATACTTTTTCAATTGCAAACCTTTCAAACTCCTCTTCGAATTAACCCAAAGATTCTAAGAATTTATCGTAAACAAGATGAAATAAGGTCTCTGAACATGGATCCCTCCAAATATCGTCACAAAGGATAATTTTAATGATTAAATTACCTACTTACATGCAAAGGAGAAAAGCACGTTTTCTTTAATTTACCAAAATACCGGTACTGTTTACCCTTAAACCGGTTTAAAGCATTTACAAATGTTTTGACTTTTGCGTTACTTTCCGTATCTAATTTTAATATAAAATTACTATGATTCAATGCTAATGAAGTATAATCAAGGGAAATATAAATAAACAAATTTAATAGGTGCTGGAGCAGTTTGCCATAAATTTTAATGTCTGGTTGATGCTTAATGAAGGTAATTAGTAAATAGAGGTATTGTAATAAGGAGATATCCATTGCATAACTGCATATATGGATTCCGCAGTAAAAATACTGCGTTAGAATTGGCACGTTGGAAAATTTCTTATTATTTTTATTTACTGCTAGTTTTCTTGTTTCCTCCCAATCTACCAAGATTTTTATATGACTGTTAATTTAAATTCTCCACTGCAAACGCTTCTTAGACTAGCATACAGATACGAGAAGCTAGACGTTTCTGCCACCAATATTTCTATATTCATATTAACATATTTTAAATGGTGTATTAAACGATAGCTAAATTTTTTCTATTATGACTGAAATAGGTGGAGTATATGTCAGTTGTTGGTGGTATAGATAACTAAAGTGACTTGGGTTGTAGTTAATTTAAATTTTGACATGATAAGTGTATCAAATGGTCATACACATATTGTTATAAATAATATTCAATGTTTACCTACATTATGATTGTAACTTGTAACTTGGTTAGGTTTGAAATTGAAAATTTTTCTGATTTATACTTAAAAAAATTATTATATAAATGCTTTTTTGAGCTTGTGCTATTACTATGTACTTGCTTTTTACTTTATATTATTATTTTTTATATATTTCTTGGGCATTCACTTGTATGCATTCACTTGTATTCACTATGTAACGATTTCTAGATATTTTGTTTGAAGTGTTCATTTGATGTAAATTTGTAACTTATCTTGATACAAATTCGCTACTCATTTTCGACACGTTCCGTGTCATTTACTTGGTTGGTATCATTTATGTGGTCGGTGGAGTTGGTATCATTTATGTGGTTGGTGGAGTTGGTATCATTTATGTGGTTCAGAGAAGTTGTTATTTAAACAACGGCGATATACTTTTATTCTTGTATTTAGGTTTTCGCGGTTCAGCGTATGTATCTGCTGCCACAATCTCCATAAGTAATTCGTATATTCCACTCTTTTCTAATAAATTTATTTAGTTTTTGATTTAAGAAGAATTTAAGCATTGTTGTTATTAGTATAAAACGCGGTTTTTATATGAGCAAATTTTTTTTTGTAATTTTATTGGCATATATATTGATACAGAGTGTAGCATAGCTAGTACACAATACTTAACAGATTAATTTCTACCTTGATTATGTGTTGAAAATGTTGATGTTGTTGATGAAAATGTGAAAAAAAAACCATGACCTAATAGTAATCATCATGGAGATGTGCAGTCTCAAAATTCGCATTTTTTTTCAATATTTCTGTTTTATTTCAAAAAAAAAAAATTATAAAAACCTCACAGAAATTGAAGATATACTTTTTGCGATGTTTTTATCATTTTATTTCACTTGTATTAACAATAATTATATAACTTTTAGTACAAGTATAAGTTTTGTAATCTAAAGTAGCGATATAACTCAACGTGTAGTTACTGCAAAGTTTAATTTAGTTAAATTAAAACATCTTTACTTTCATCAGTTGCACTAAACCAAAAAGCTTTGAAAATATAAAAACACGTACTTAGGGTAGAATAGGTGAACCTTGCATTGTGTAAAGCGATCATTTAAGCCAGCCAATATAGGTGGTAATCACTGAGGATGCGCAAGACTGTCATATATGCTTTCCCATATAAATAGCTTATTTTCTGTGAGAGATCTGAAATTGATCTTAATTAAATATATTTTATGGGTCGCAACTATATTAATATATGTAATTTTTACTTAATCCTAAAATTAGTGTTGATAGTGTGTTATTCGGACACGCAACAATAAGTGCTACAGTTCTTTTGTTTGTAAATATTTTAACGATATTAACGTGTGAAGCGAATCCCATTGTCCCAGCATTCAGCCTGCATTCGTTCCTATTCACATTTCGTATACCGACATGCGTAAATTACAGGTCTCTGCGTACCATTCATCACCGGCTGAACCAGATCTGTGGCTCGGTAATGAGAGGAGAATTGTGAATTGCCTCGTTTCAAGGGAACAATGTGGAAAAAATCATCAAATTAATCACCATTATGGAGACCGAGATGCGATGAGCCAAGTCGCAGAGATCGAGCCGAGATTAATATCATCGCCACACGGTAAACACATGTGTTGACGTGATTAGTTTAGAAATCAGGGCACTCGATGCCTGCAAAATAGAACCTTCACCAAAAACCGTAGATCTTCTTCTCCAGTCAGTCTCATTACTGAGGATTGTGACTAGAGACTCGACATCATCATCTACTCGAGTATCGAATAGTTAAATATCAGACAACTCGAGTACTCGAGTTGTTAAATATCAGACAACTCGAGTACTCGAGTAGTTAAATATCAGACAACTCGAGTACTCGAGTAGTTACAAATGTACCAAAACACAATAGCTATTAATAATTTAAATTTAGCACACATAATAAATAAATATTAAATATTAGACAAATTTATTTTAATTTAAAAACAGGTATTTTATTTTAAAATTAAATGTCTCAGATGATTTTAAGAAATATGTCACGTAAATAATTTAAATACACACAGAACGTTGGTTATAATTTTGTGCATTATTTTTAAATGATTTTTTTTTTGTCTCACTTGATTTTAATTATCAAATCCATAACCCCACAATAAACAATATAGATTTTTTCACACTCTTTTAGTCTCAACTATTTACAAGAAACCGATTCGCTTTGAAAGCGCTAAATAAATAGATGATTTGATTTTTAACACGTATTGATAGAATGGTACACAAAAACATACATATAACATAAATTATAGATGTCTCATGGATACAAAACTATTGTTTATATGGAAATGTAGATATGGAGGTTTATTCTTTTCTTTTTTTCATTCTTGTTTTTATTTTTTTTATTTTTTTCCCATATATAAAATAGTTTGGTCTCTATGAGACAACTATAATTCATTTTGATTAATGATGTTCCCCTGGGGATCAAATCCAGTATTACGTTCTTAAAAAATTTAAACATAGTTAAAACATTCTGAATAATATAATTTCCTTTTTTTACAACATTTTCGGCAAAACGAAAAGATTTCATATAACCTTTCCAATAGGATAGCCACAATAGATATCGGTGATCTGGTCAGACTTTCGACTTCAAAATTGGCATTTTCCTCTCTGTTTTCCCACCTTTTTAGTCACTACTAACTTCTACAGTTTATCATCTTTTCAGCTGGCGATATAAATGAAAAACTTAAGAATAGACAATCTCTCTTGAATCAGTTTTAACTACTGCAGGGTAGATTCAAAGTCACTCAACAACGAATGAAACTTCAACGGTAAATTGACAAATATTGGACAACAAACGTGAAATCAGGTGCGGAACAAATGGAGGTTATCGAATCTGAGACTTTGTATGGTTGTCTAGGAAAGCCGCTTGAGTTATCTCCAAAGAATCTCATGGGAGCATAAACCCTGTCTCGTGACGGACTTGGGCCCTTAGGGCATAGAAACAGAAGTGGAGCTGGGCGTGCATGACGTCACGACTGGCTTTTCAGACATGCCGGATGATCTGAAAACTTTGTGCATCGCTCATACGTGGCGTATAGATGCTAAACCGCCACTATCCATACGGAGACCATGTGGATAGTAGCGGTTTAGCATCTATACGCCACTTACGTCATGTGACAATGGGTTAGAGTTCAAGATATGAGCTACTATTGTTGTAATACTGATATTACCATCAGCATCGACATCGTTGTTACCCTCATCATCATCAAAATCTTAATACCGACATATAGTTCTTCTTTATGTAGTTTCAGGTGAGATTACTGAGAGTTTTATGCCTTTATGGTTACTCTCTTATGTGAGATTTTGCAGTTTGCTGCACTAATCCATTCTGATGGCATGTCCATAGAACTCTAGTATTTTTCTATTCATTTATGTTTTAATGACGTAAATTCAATGAGATTTTGCAGTTTGCTGCACTAATCCATTCCGTTGGCATGTCCATAGAACTCTATTATTTTTCTATTCATTATATGTTTTAATGACGTAAATTCAACTGCTTTAGAAATCCTTCATTCATTAACAGATTTACACATCTATATACTTCATAAGTACGTGATTTCGGATCCAACACTCCATGTTAATTTTTATCTTCTATCTATATGCAAAAAATACAGAAAATGTAGCATCAAACGATTCTCCTTCGCAGATACAATTATAAAAAATCACAATTGCAATACTGGTTTCTTTCCATTTTATTCTATGCTTATACTGTATCGAAACACAGCTTGTTCTAGCAATTCTTCAGATACAAAACGGGGATTACATCCTGTAATTGGCTGGTTTAAGTGATTACTTTATACAATGTAACGTTCACAATTACACCTATCAAAATTGGACAGTTGTATATATATGGTATTTATGCAGTTCGCATACTTTATTTAATTCAACCATAGATAGCTAAAAAAAGCTTCATCTCTATGATACATCTATAATTTATCTTAATTAATCATAATCCCTCTGGGGACAAAATCCAGTAACTGTGTTCTTCAAAATTTTAATATTCCCGAAAATATTTTTATTTTAATAAATCAAGATAGATTATCGAAGATACATCACTCGCAGAGAGAGAATGATAGAAATTTTGAAGACGAAATAGAAGACGGCAATATCCCACTCGACCAGAGTTCGAAGACTATTACACAGCGTAAATTTTTAACTTATTAACAGCACTTAATTGCATCCTTTGGACATATCCAATTTTTCAACACCAGCTCGTACCGTGGCAAGAGTTTCCCAACACGGAGCTGACAGTAATTGCGTGATGTATTTTTAAACGCCGGTACCTACAGAAATTTAAATACTCCCAAACAGAGATAAACGAGCGGGGAATTGAACCAGAGACCACCAGACCACAGGCGTTCCTCCGCACGGCCCGTCAAGGTGTTGAACAATACCAAGCAATTAGTTTCTGCTGTCACTCCTACCAGCTCGGTTCTTGTGTAATTGCTGCCGGAATTCGGTGGAGTTGTGTGAAATTAAAACAATTAGGCGCTTAAAAACAATCGGCCATGTGCGGGATGCCCTCCGCGTCGCAGGCAATGACCTTAACACCTGTTCAATGCTAACACCACAATTATGTTAAACCACGTAACACAAAAAAACGCAGAACAAGAATAAACCATATGGTTTTATTTTTCCTGGAGTTTCTACGACTTTTCTGGCCCATATCTCTGATCCAGGATATCCATTGCAGGATCCTAGAAACACGGAAGAATATCCCTTAATCAAACCACCATTCCGTACGGCAGTGACTGGTAGTTTGTTAACGATGATCTCATTAAGTCGATCGTCTTGCAAAGTGAGCAAATTTCACTTTTTTTTTTCATTTCTTCTCTTGCGCTTTTTATCACATTTTTGTACAAAAAGATGTAATATTAAAATTTATTAATAAGGTTTTATATACTTTAAATACGGATATCTTAAAAAAAATTAAGGAAGGACTCGAAGAGCATAAAAAAGCCGCAAAAAACTTTAGTTTAAATTCAGAAATGGTAGAGCATGCCGGAATCGAGGGACATAAGTTTAATTCAAAATTATGATATGGGTGCAGTAAAGGAAGAAGAATGAACATCTTGGAGATCTTAGAAATAAATAATAGAAATATAATTAACATCCAGATACCGCCCATAACCTCTCCACTCCTATCCATTCTAACCCCGCCCCCGACCCCCACCACCATTACACCCACCCAATCTCTATAAATTCTGTCTCGAATTATTTTTAATTTAGTTGTAAACTTGTTGTTATTGACAATGGGAGAAATCCCGAAAACGTTCTAACAATTCAAAATAAATATAGTGGAATAAAACAGTGTTATGTTTACCCTCATTTTTTAAAAAATTAAGTATTTTCTAGAGTTTAGGAGAAGGTTCTCGTTGCTTCTCGGTTGTACCAGGCGTTTCTAGAGGTTTGTAGACGTCTGAAAGGCTGTGGATCACCCTAGATTATTATAAGTCATCCTCGATCCTTCGATAGTGTTGTGACGCATTACAAGAAATTCGGTGAGTGCGCAATTCATTCTACTTGCCATTCCGTGACAGCATTTTTGTCACTTTTGTCAGATGTCTAATGACGCCCATATTCATTAAAAGCTACTAATGGTTATGTTTCATAATTGAACGTGATTATATGTTAGGTATATTACGTACTGAGTGTAGCACACATGTGTAGGTCCGCAAGGGCGTATGTAGCATCACAGGAAATCAGCCTATCATCGCAACTAATGACTCAATTATTGGTATTACCTACATTTAACCCGCTGAGCACATCAGTTAACTATACGACCACCTCTCACAGGAAGTGCTGTTGTCGAGAGTCTAGACCCATCCTCTCTATATTGTAGATCTTGAATGGAAAATAAATAAAGGCTTTTAAATGGACTAGGTATTCATTTCTAAGGATCTTTATTTATTTTTTATTTATTTATTTATTTCTATATTAAAAATTGTACTGTTTTTGGTTGGACTATGCCTGTCTAACTAGAAAAAATTTGTGTCGAGACGGGCAAAGTTATGGGATGGCCCAGGGCTTACGATCTGGATTTTATTTAGTAAAATACAAAGTAAAAATTCTTAGTAAAATACTTAAAATACTTAGTAAAATACATAGTAAAAGGAGATTGGCCGGACCGCTGCGCACTTTGTTTTGACAACCGACATAGAAGCGAGCATAGAAGATAGCAAATTGAGAACCCGCGCAATACCAAACACAAGTAATAGCGAAATAGAAAAGTACCTACGTACGTGTATGTGGAATATTCTATTGTGAATTGAAGAACGATGCTCCGATTTAATATTACAATACCTTTCTTCTTCCTTGCACTGTCCCAACTCAGGTAGGCTGTTGGAGTCGGCTATACTCATTCTCAGGCTTTCTCGTCCTTTTTCTGGTTCTGGGTATCGCTTTCATGCAGGCCTGTAATATTTTGGAGCATTGAGTCATCCAGGAGTTCTTTGGTCTTCCTCTGGATGACTGTCGATGAAGCTCCATTGACATTGCGTGCTTCACTGTGTGGTCTAGTGGTCTCAGTCTTATGTGTCCATACCATTTCAATTGTCGCTACCATTATTAGCTTACCAGTATTGTATATAAAAGTCTTGAAGAGCGTTAAATAAATAAATGGAAATAAGTTAATTTCCCGTAATTTAATGTAATTAATAAACCGATAATTATTTTAAAGTGTTTCACTTGGCTCCCCCTGGAATGATGCCCTGTCGATATTATTTTTTACCGAACAAATTATCAAAAGGTCATCAATGACCCGAAAAATGTCCTAGAGTGATTTAACCTAAAAATATTTTATGATAAAATTGTGGGTGTAACGTGTTATGGAATACACTTTTTATGCTTGCACTATACTTGAGAAAGATTTATGGGGAAGAGAATCACTTTGAAAAATTGTAAGATAACATGTTATAAATTTAAAAGTCAGACGAGATATAAAGTCACCGCACAAATATGCAGTGCGTGAGTTCCAAGGCCAACACATTTGATAACTAGCAAAATGCATTTATGTAAAAGTGCCCTCTTGCTCGTGGAGAGATGGTTTCTGAGGGAATAATTGAATAACTGTCCTGGCCGCGATAACCTTAATCTTCCAGACAAGGCTCTGCACTTTGATGTTTATTGGCCGTGCACTTAAATGCGAATTAACTTTAGATAGTTAAAAGCGTTTCATAATCTAGTTGTACTTTGAGAACTCGGCGGAACATAAATACACCAATTATGCCTTTTTATCGTGAAAACCGCGTGGGTGTCTACTAACACGCCGTATTTTCATAGGGGTGGGCACACTTAATAGAGTCCCACAGTTTTTTCATCGTTGTGTCGCATATACGAAGACAATATATATATATATATATATTCTAAGAACCAGATCAAAAAGTGATAAGTAACTTAGCAATACAATACAATTATGACAGGCATACCACAAGGAGCCAGTTTAAGTCCATCAATTTGGTAATAGATGAACTGATAACCAGGGTGTACCAGAGCTAGCAGCAGGAACTTTTCCGATAGATTCCTGCCTATGTTGTGAGTCTAAAATGTTCAAGCAACCATGACCTAATATCAATAGTTATGAAGATATTCAATATCAAAGATTGCATTTTTTTTAAATACAAGTCGAATAAAGTAATAAAAACATTGCAAAAATTGAAAAAATATATTTTTACAAGGTTTTAATCATTTTATTTAAGTAGTGTTGAAGCAAATAAATTTTTCATAATCTATAAATGTTACTGTAATGATAGTTCAACTTCTTGTAAAAAATAAGTCAGTAATATTGAAAAAAAATGCAATATTTGATATTGCATCTCTTCGTAACTATTGACATTAGGTCATGGTTGCTTGAACATTTTAGACTCATAACATAGGCAGAAATCTATCGGCAAAGTTTCTGCTGCTAGCTCTGGTACACCCTGTATAAGAGATTCAAACGCTAGGATATAGAATGAGAGAGGAAATTTACAGTGTAGTCTGCTATACAAATGATGCTATTATCATAGCAGAAAAAATAATAACTTTACAAACCTCATAATGCCTGTAAGAAATACAACATGGCGATTGCTATCAAAAAGAATAAATGTATGACCTTCTCTGAAATACTGAAAACATGCATCCTGACTGTAGAAAACAAGCTCATAACAAGGTCGGCACCTTCTGTGAGCTTGTTCTAGGCGTAGACCTGGTTGGAGGAGCTGATCTGTGTGAAGAAATACAAGCTCAAGTTAACAAGGCAGCGCCAATCTTCAAGAGCATGTGATAATCTCTAAAGCATGCGTAAGACATACGGCAATGAACCAAGGGCAGACACGATCAGGACTAAATAAACACTGAGGACTTCTGAGATTGATAGCAGGCAAGACTTCGAGGGATCGCGTGAAGATCACCAGAATAATAAAGATATGTGAGGCTGAGGACATTGTACAATTGAGTAGACAGCGAAGGAAATACTGGTATAGTCATCGTTCAGAAAATGGATAGAACCAGACTTCCTTATATCGCACTACATAATCAACCACATGAAACCCGCCCTCGCGGAAGACCTCCCAAAAAATGGAAGGACAGCTAGCTCCTCACAGGAGGCGTTATCCTCCGGAGAACAGACCACACAGGTCTTTTAAAAAGGAGGCGAAGAAGAAGAAGATTCTAAGTACACAATTACTGGATTTTGTCCGCACAGGAATAATCATATAATAAGATTAACTGCAGAAGTCTCTCATAGTCGAAGCTATTTATATGGGAAACATGTATGGAAGTCTTTATAGGATAGTCACAGAGCTGAAACCTGAAAATTTGAATAAAATAATTTATCGGCGTATTCTAGCGTTTATGTTAAGTAATTCGGAAGAATATAATGTATACATTATAAAGAATATAGCTAAATGCTTCACTTTAAATTAATAGAGGTATCATTACCATCAGCGACCTATATTTATAGGTATAGTCTGTAACGAGAATTACAAATTTTCAACCATGTATGGCTAAGCATAGTCCTTTGAAATAATTGAAAGAAAACAGATAAAGAACATATATGAAAAATAAAATTTCAAAAATTTAATGTGCGGCTCTTCATACGGTGGAATTGGTGAACATTTTATTGTATATATTTTATATACATCTTTCAAAATATTGTGTGGATGTGGTATTGGTGAACATTTCATTGTATATATATGTTGCTTTGTGAAAAGTGATCACATAAGCCAGCTCACATAGTTCATTGTATATATATGTTGCTTTGTGAAAAGTGATCACATAAGCCAGCTCACATAGTTCATTGTATATATATGTTGCTTTGTGAAAATTGATCACATAAGCCAGCTCACATAGTTCATTGTATATATATGTTGCTTTGTGAAAAGTGATCACATAAGCCAGCTCGCATAGTTCATTGTATATATATGTTGCTTTGTGAAAAGTGATCACATAAGCCAGCTCACATAGTTCATGAGCCCTGGACTATTTTATTATATTTGTCAGCCTTCTACAATTTATCTTAATAAATAATTACCCCTCTGTGGACAAGATACAGTAACATTTAGTGTTCTCAGAATTTAATATACAAATATTGTTGGTAATTTTTTTCACCTCCGAAGCAATTCCAGGCAGGAAGAACTTCTGTGCCTACAGGTTCTTTCAACGGAAGTTGTTCTAAGAAACTTGCTCTGCATCCGTAGATGACTTCGGCCTCAAGAACAAACTGTGGTACAGTTTACAGATCTAGGTATTTCCTCCTCCTTTGTCATTGATCGATCGATACCATCACCTACATCACCACAGGCGCTTTATATCCTCCCACTGCCTTTTCTTATCTATTTAGGTTAAATAATTATTTTCTAATAATTAAGTAGCAAAAACCTCCGGTAAGTCCTCTTCGTGTAATTTTGAATAGAAAATACTCTTTACAGTTTTGGTGAAAAGTCGACTATTACGGAGATATGCGACATCAATTATATTTTTATTTATGTATTTTAATTGATAAATTATATTTATTAATATTTGTTACATCTTTTAAGTGAAACGTTAGACTGTTACAGTAACTTACATGGAATATTAAAAAATGTATTTGTTTCGATACATGTCAAAAGAGTTATAAAAACTGTTCGAAGAATATTTTTTCTTCTCCTGTATGAAGGCTTGAACATGAACCCATAATAATCAACACCTTGAACCCCCTCCTCCCCTCACCAACACCCTCACCCACCCCTTCACCGTAACATATTTGCTTGGTTCAACTTTTAAAGATCTTTTAATAGTTATAAAAACCTTTCAGAAATTAGAAAAATATTTTTTGTAAGGTCTTAGCATTTTAAAATTTGAACTTGAAATCATTTAAGTGAAAAATAAACAAAGCCCTCGTGTAGGGGTGGTGCGATACGCGTGTTTGAGAGTCCTAGCCGTTTTTTTCTAATGGAGAACGCCGGCACCGACGGCACGCACTTCGCCCGAACCGTTAGCACGTCCCGCCGGGAGCCGCGGCCGAAGAGCTACCAGGGGAACATGTGTCCGCAGCGGCGGTACTGGTTTGGCTGGGGGACCAGCTAGCAACTCTTGTTCCAACTCGTTTACCCCGTTAAGCCCGGCGCCAGGGTGATGCCGGAGTCATTAACTGCCGACTCCTTCTAATTTACAGTGTCCCGCGCGGTCAAACAGACGACTGCGGGTCGGTACGAGAATTGAAGAAGGGCTTTGTGTTTTGTGTAAGGGAATATTCAAAAGAAAGAAATTTCTAAGGGGGTGGTGTAAAATAACTTATTTTGAGTAATAGCTCAATAAACAATTACACATCCAACAAAGAAAGACTAAAAACATCATTCTACACGTCTTCTCTTTGTGCCGTATCAGGTATCCTCGACATTAGCAATCACCATCGAAAAGGCAACCCTGTCTGCCGCATCTAGAAGAGAAGCAGAAAGGGGCGGAGACCCACCCTATCCCGGAACTGTTATGGGAGCGTCTACTTCCTTACCAGTTACTCTCAGCAAATCATCCCGTGAATTTATTATTAATCAAGTTTACAAGCTGCGTTAGTATTTGAGAGAAACAAAAGAAGAATAGAATGTAAGATACTTCGACTTCCCTTCCCTGCATTTTTGAGTTTTAAGTTAATTTATTACGTGTAATAAAATGAATTTGTAAATGAATAAAAACAGTAAATAATTATCTTATAATACGTATACGTGCTACTCGATAGCCCGACAGAAAAGCAGTAAAGGCAGCCATAGTGTACACAGCCACTCAGTGGTAGAATGCTTGCCTGCCTGCATGTCTGCAGCAGTCCGGAATAGCTCTCCGACGTCCCTGATGCCAGTACACTCACGAACATTGCGGAGCCATGACAACTGTCGTCTTCCTATTCCTCGACGTCCTGCTGTCTTGCCCTTCCTAATTAATTGAAGAAGCCTATTGTTATGACTTTGTAGAACAAGACCCAAATATGTGATTTTCCGTCGTTTTATTGTGGTGACCAGCTCGCGTTTACTCTCCTTGGATATTTTATCAGCCCGGGAGATTCTCAGCATGCGTCGGTGTAGCCACATTTCTAATGCTTCCAGTCGGTTGAGCATATTGACCTTTATGGTCCAAGTTTCAACGCCGTACAAAAGCTTGGACCATATATAGTACTCCATCAGGCGCTGCGTAACTTTGAGGTTTGAATTTTCATTGCATTCTACACTAACAGAAACCAATTGCCCTATCTCCAAATCGTACGTTACGTACGAAAATAATGATCTTCTGTAATCCGTTATTATGACCGGATGGAAATAAAAATATGGGAAGCGGATGCATATAGGTTATAAGAGAGTATTAAATTATACGAAAAACTAGATCTTTGTATAAAGAGAAGAAGAAAAACTCTTCACTAAACACTTTTTACTTGCCGATCAACGAGGTGTTGTCAATATCATGGTTGATCTTTGCTCCGGATTCGTTGCCAAAGTACCTTACTGCTTTCTACTAGGTAGCTCGCGAATATCGCTGGCACATTTCACTCCTTCAGCGAACCCTCATTTCAAGAATGACGTGTGCCTTATCCTGTTATGAGTCCTCGCATATCATTGAAATGTGTTTCTTGCAATGAAAAATGGGGTCTATTGTGAAGAACGTTATCACAAGATGAACAGATGCAATGGAGAGATAAGTGATGTAAGGCGTAATTCCCCGAGGAAGATCGTCGACCAGATGGACAGATCTTTTGGAGTCTGCTCACTTTAAAAAGCCGTTAGGAATGCTGCAGATTAAAACGGATGGCACATAATAGTTCTGGATGTGGTATTATCTGCCAAGACTATAACGAATGAGAAAAAAAAATTAAGGGAGTCTATATCATCATTATTTTCCAAATAATCGACAAGGTGAATCCATTCCAAAGTATATCAGAAAACGATCGGTTGAACATTCCTCAATGGGTGTCGAACCAGGAACCTCTAGATCGAAAAGAGCTACTGCGAGGGCGACACTAAATGGATTAACTGTTCGTGTTTTTTGTACTAGATAAATAAATTCAATTATACGCGTCTGAAACGAAGGGATAGTTAAACTTTACTGCCCACTATATAGTTTAACGAGTTTCTCGACCCGGTTGCGATAGGTGACAGACCAATAGAGGTTTGATGGCGTTCCACACACGGGGGATTATTCCGCGAAATTCAATTAACTGTTCACTTTGTCCGGCGGTCATATCGGCCGCACGGGGCCACCCGCGGTCGTAAAGCCGGAGAAAGTGACGCAATTATTGTGAGAAATAGTTCGAGCACGATTCACCATAGTCGCGATGCAGGACGACTGTGTAGATGGGTGAAAGAAACAATCGGGTGCTTGATGGTCAGAGTGCTTGAAGGAAGTCACCATTTTCATCGTTTTCCTTTATTCACCACGCTCTAATATCGTAAAATCTTCCATTCACATTTGATCACACCACGCTGCTTGCGATAAGTGAAATAAATTTGCAGAATCTATGCACAACATTGAAGATAAATAACTTGACAATATTATTGAGTATATTCAATTTGTTTCAAGAACACAATTGCTGGAGTTCCCTTCCCAGAGGGATCGTTATTAGTCAAGATATATGCTGATGTCTCACAAAGAAAAATATTTTTATATGAAAAAGTAGGTATGGAAGTCTTTGGGCGTTTACAAGATTGTAATGTGTAAAGTGATATGTTTATTTAAGCCAGCCATGTGTCGGATTTTAAGCCCTGTAAGCTTTGTGAGATATCTGTAATGCATTTTGAAGATAACCTGATACTTGTTCTCTTAATGAACATAAGAAACACAAAAATAAGAGCAGATGACTTTTACCAAATACCAAGATCTAATGTTTTTGATATCTTAGAAGAGTCCACAATTTAACAAATGAAGAGAGAATGGAAATGAACTGATGGGTCCATTGATATGAAAAAAATCGTGTTGCATCTAAAACAACAAAGATTTTGCAGTCTCTGGTACATTTAATATCAATTCATAGTGTAAAATCATGGATACTTAGGCAAACCAAAGGAGACGGATTCGTGCCTTTGAGATATGGTATTGTTAGTACTATAGAACTCCACAAGAAAAATATTTGTTAATACTACACTATTACACTGTTACTCCATTATACCATGCATACCATACATCATACTTCAATTCTGCAGAAACTACACGTCAATCCTAGATTTCCTGAGCCCAATTCTTCTATTGTTGGAACATCTTGGAGAATCATACTGCGATGAGCTACTTCGAAGAACAAAATACCGTGGGTCTAATAATATTTACCAGGTAGCGATTTTTAGAATATTAGTCAAGATAAGATTCTTTCAAGAACTTATTTCTCACTGAAGACCACCAGCTTTATAGGCGGATTTGATGAGGTCTACAACTAACTAATGCTGCAGATGAAACAGATGGCGGGACTTTGGCTGTAATATCATGACTATCAGTAACCACAACTGCTCTACATAACGTATGAGAAGATGAACATCAGAAAAGTCTGGGACTAGACGACCATGAGGTTTTTCATTTTCTTTTAGTAGATCTGTTGACCTGTGGTACAGAAAACTACGCCTCCTGGGATGACGAGGTCCAGCAATCCCTCCATCTTTTCTTGGATTTGTTGATCTGTCGTACAGAAAACTACGCCTCCTGGTATGACGGGGTCCAGCTACCCCTCCATCTATCCTTCCGTCTTCCCGGTGGGCGTCGTCCAGAGAAGATTTCAATTGCCGTTATATGCACGAGACCTGAGGTTACAATGAGGAATATCTCCATTATTCTAGGCGCATTCTCTAACTAGATAATATTCTTATGACTCCGCGTAAGGTGTTGATTGCCCGTTTGTCTTAAAACTGCAATTATTAAGTTCTTACATTACAATGCCTTTGTGTGTAAGACCTTATTAGTAACCCGACTCCATCTGAATTAATAATCCTCTAAGTAATTAGCATTAACAGCAATTGACTTCCTTGTCCACGTGGATACAGCCATTATATTTGCATATATTAAACCTTGCTGATCCGATTAAGACCCTTATCACGACTTCAATAATAGTCGAATTCCCCAATCCATCGCAAGCAGAGGCAATACTATACTCCGTTCAATGAGTCAATCTAGTACTGAGAAAATGCAAGTAAGTGATTGGTCGAAAATAAGATGCTAAAGCAGCGTTTACATTACGAGTGAATTTAGTTTGGTCGTGCAACTTGTACCATTCAGACGTGCTTAATGGCTATTACTGAGATTGAAATACATTCTTTAAGCCTACCTTATAAATTTTCTGTGACGCGTTCGCCTTATGAAGGCATTATCAATCGTCTCAGAAAATTAGAAAGTTAGAACTAAAAAAAACAAGTGTTTTTATTTCCATACGTGTGATTATGGAGTTCTATAAACTTATCTCTGAAACAATAAATTGGAAATACATAGGCGTAATTTTATTTTTTATTTAAAGACTATCGACAGGTCAGAATGACCCTAATTGATAGTCATTTAGGACAAGGTGATTAGTACAGTTACAATTTATGATGATACATTAAAATAAAACATTAATACATTATACAATATAAGTTACTACAGAAAGTGATTAGAAGATGAACGACGTTCACATTCTCCGACATAATAGGCATGTGTAATGTCAGAAACTTTAATTATAAATGTAGGAGGTGACATTGATACTTCGTATGGTAAATAAATAATTATTTTATATATTTTTTAAATTGTATGTGAATAATTAGACTGAATTACTTAAGTTAGACTGAATGAACTTTTTTTTTATCACATTTAAATAATAAAATAAAGAATTAAACAGTACGATTTTCTTTTTCTAAATCATAATTTATTCCTATCGTTAAAATAATCGCAATCAATTTGCAGTTTATTATTCACAGTTAATTCTCGAAAGTAAAATTGTTGAAAAATATTTTTAAAAAAGCGCAATATAAACGCGCCTAATACTCCAAACCAATAAGTGACGCCAACATGACTTTGTGAGGAACTATTTTGTCCTTATTGTTTGTATGCAGTTTTATGACAGAGAAAGCGCTTTGCTATCTCGTCTCCGAGAATACAGTATAGTAAAGTTAATAAAATTGAATACCTATAAGCGTAGACCTAAAGTATATTTGAGATATTGTGCCATGGTTTCATCTAACGTTTTCTTGCCTATTCTAATTGTCTCCAACCTGGCTGACAATTTTTCGTTCTGTTTTCATGTTAAGTTTTTATGTTAAGCTTTTATGTTAAGTTGAAGTTAGTTTTGTAAGAGAGCATTGTGGAGTGCATTATGGCCGACGACAGAGTACACCCACAATGTAATAAAATACTGTTTAAAATAAATTTAACGTAAAAAAATAATAAATAGTCATTGTACATACTTCATATAATTTCTCTGGATGATTTTTCAAATCCCATCGCAAAATCGACTGTTAGTGTTGATTTTTAATTTAGTACAGGCTTGTAATAGGGTGTCTACGTATATGTATCTCATTTAAATACCGTGTCGAAGACATCTCATAATGCAGGGAAAGATTGCCGGAAGTCAGGGCCCTGGAAGAAGGAGGACTTAATGGCTGAAAAACTTGAGACAGTGGTTTGGCCAGTCTACTGTGGAGTTGTTTCGGGCCGCAGTAAACAAAGTCCTCGTAGCCAAAGTCCGGTAAACGGACAGGGCACGAGAAGAAGAAGAAGTCGAAGACAGGGTATATCAAAAACATAATCTGAAGGTGGGTTAAAATACACAGTTTATAATAATATTATATATAAAAATATTCAACAGTCTTATGAATAGAGTTTCTTCCATGTCTTCGACAACTTAACTGGCCAACGTTTCAGATTTAATTTCAAGTTGTCCATTTTTATCAAAACTTTTCTATTTGGCAAAACTTAAATGACAAACACGCCTTGAAAGAATGCAAAAGAAGCATTCATATCTCGAAATTCAAACTAGAAAAATAATTGCAAGTTGTCCCTTTTTATCAAAAGTTTTCCATTTGGCAAAACTTAAATGACAAACATGCCTTGAAAGAGTATGAAACAAGCATTCATACCTCAAAATTCAAACGAGAAAAATAATTTTATTATTATCACTATGCTCTTTATTGGAAGTAAGCTAGGAGGCACACAGTTTAAAAAACGCTGACATGATATAAATGTTAAAACGTAGGCAAATTACCATAATATCTAGTCTAAAAGTTCATTTTGCGTAGTTTACCTGTAAATAAATGTTAAATAGTGGTATTTATATGCGATAATAATTACACAGAGCAGTAAAAGTTGGTCACTATCGTCGGTTTTACTTAAACCGGGAGATAACTAGTTAACATGCGGTTAATTTAACCCGTATGGTTAGCCGCATGCGGGCCCATACATCACTTGCAACGGGTAATTTCCTTTTTAGATAGCCGGGCAATATTATCGTTATTTAGTACCCGGGGTATTCGGTTCCGGGCAGAACACATGGCCTTTCCTGTGTGGGTTTACACCATTGCTCCTTCCTGCGGCGGAATCGCTATCTGTGACCGCCAAACAGCGGGATAACTAGCGTCGTCATTCGCGGGGAACGCTTTAGTGCGAACAATGTTGCTTGTGTTATTTGCGTCAATCTATGTTTGAATGCTGAATGATGGGATGGGGTGGAACAGACAAAATATGTCTAAGGCTGTCAATATCCTCCCTACAAACCCACACGGCTGAAGCTGCGCCCTTGCGCGGTAAATAATTTAATAACATATACTATTCTAAGGATCAGTAAGTGAGCGTACTGTGCATCCGTCCTAATAAAGATGCACGATTTGATCAATAAATAAGTGCAACTGTCACAAAAATAATTGTGTTTGTAACGTTGTCCCAGACGCGTTGGTAACCATTTTAGATGGTTGCTTTATTATTGGCTTTTAAAAAGGACGTGTTTTTATGTGCTCGGGGTTTGTTAAGTTGTAGAAATAATGCAATAAAAATTCAAAATTTCTGACCAAAATAACACGGTTATGATGCCTCATCTTCCGTATTCGCCAGATGTGACTCTCTGCGACTTCTATCTATTCCCGAAGAAAAGAATCGCTGAGGTAGCTAAACGCCATACCGAAAAGTGCTTTCAAAATTTGTAAAAAGCCCTAGTACAAATGTTCTATGTTCTAGTGGTGACTGTTTTGAAAGATTATATTTATGAATAAATATTTTTGACACAAACGAAAGACCCTCGTATTTTTTAATCAATCCTCGTACAAAATGTCATGAGGCTCGGTAATGGAAAGAAACATATCCCAAATATCATAGAAGTTACCTCATCAGTAATTGAACCCGAAATCCGGTATGAGAAGCCAAGTATTTTGCTAGCCTATGATATTCGTCATTGAAACTGATTAAATTAAATTAATCATGATGGTTTTAACATTTTAACAAAGTTTTTTTTAATTATTAAATCATAGCTAAAATATTTGCGTCGACCAAATATCACCAAAATTACATCAGTTTTATTTAAAAAATTAATACAAGATCCAACAATTAAATTTGAAGAAAAGTTTATATATTTCTTACGTGTGTTCATTGGTTGTTACCAAAGAACAAACCGCTATTGCAATATTATATCCGGAAGTAATATCCGTATATAAGCGGTAAAGAAAAAAGATGGAAAACAAGGAAAGGGTGAAGAATCATTCTTGGGAGTAACTAGAGGAGGTGGTACGGACTTCAACTAATACTCTAAATAACCTCACGCCAAAACGCTACTTTGAAAAAAGGTTGGACCAAATTCATTGCTTTCAGGGAGGTTTATTTTGAACAACGCTCAACAGACATGGACGTCTCCGCAGAAGGTTGCCGCCCAGATTTATAGATCTATTGGAGTCTTCTTACTTCAGGAAGCCATCAGGAATTTTGCTGATCAGAGAGGACGGCGTCAAATAGTTGATTATGGTGTCTTCATTATCATTGCGTCAACAATTGCCACAATCAAGGGCATAACGAAAGAATTTTTAAGAGGGAGCATGTGCCAGACAACAAATATTTTTTTTATTTTAACTGCAATTGTTTTATAACTGCATAACTTCTCTCTTGACGTTCCCGGAAATGCAAGTCACGTTCGGTAACGAGAACATAAATTGCAATTGCAAATTTAATTTATGGTTGTTGGATTATTATTATTTTAATACTTATTTGAGTAATGTTGATCGAAGTAACAGATACGGAAGGTTCAAGGGGGTCGCTATTAATTATTTACGCATTCTTGAAGTACACCCAAGCACCTTAGCTGGCGGTGCGCAAAAGCCTGATAATTCGAAATGCAATTAAAAAGCCATTTTCTTTTCCTCATCTCGATTATGGCAACACCACGACGCATATTTATACATGTGGTCAGTATGGTTGCTTATTTAGCACTTCCAGTAAATGATCTTGAAGAAGGGTTGCCGTAGGCTTATAGCGAGAGTCGTTTAGGTCAATGTTGAAACGACATCTAGCGAATGTTGCCCTAATATTTAGTATATTTATAATTATTATATTTTATTATATAACTGATTTTTTTAAATTGAATTCCTACGAATCTGCAGGCAAAGGGAAAAGGAATTTAAAAAAAAAGCTTGTCAACAAACCTCTCCAGCAATTGTGACCAAAAAGGAGAAATATCTCGTCAGATCTAGGCAAGGGATCATAGTGACCAAAGAGAAGCATCTCCTTCAATTATCTATATTAAAGGGCAATTCAGACCAGATCTAAATAAGACTTCAAACAGAATAAATGAGTAGAGATTGATTATAAAGATCTTTGACACCAGAAACAGAACGCAAGATCAGGTACAGCGGAAAAGAGAAGATGGTCTTGTGCAGTTATACGAATATAAAAAGGACGAAAATTTTCTGTTTGGACAGAAGAATACCTTTGTCTATAAGAACACCTTCACCCTGCTACCCTCAAAAACAGTGTCATGATTCTAACCAAAAACAAAGTATCTAATTATATAATTATGTAATATTTACCTTTTCTAGCGCGGATATCCCACGGATAGCTTCTGATGAGGATGTCTGTAAACAAATAACATTTTATTATCGTAAGAGATTGGTTATTGAAGAAATATCACTACCGTAAATACGGGTTATTTTGTTTTGTGGAATGACACTGAAAATAATTATATTAAAATATATTATATTATATTAAAATTGTGATGAAAAGTCATTTTTTATCAAACGTAATTTCGCGCCTCACAGCGACACCGACATTTACATATTAATTTAACAAATTCTGAAGTGTTTTTGTTTGCATAAAAGTTATGCTTCAATTTGCTCGCTGCACGCCCCTGCTAAATAACGGCGGATTCTAAAGAATTTCCTACAATTATCTCTCTGTAATAAATACTTTACGTTTCTAAATAAGACAACGTCGATCAAGGTTTATCTCCTAGCCGAAGCGATTCTCGTAAACATCCAGGAATTAATTTGGCTGAATATTTCAAAGGTTCCCAGCCATCCGGTGGTGCTCGAGACGCCCAATAAAATCGTCGACCTCCCCGCCGGAAGGCTCCGCCCGTATAAGGCTGTATTGGTCATTAGACCTTTGCGGGACGGCCTGTTAACTGTTTGAAAATCGATTGGGGTAACGACAACCCGGGGCCGATGGTAATTTTTGCACATTTTCAAGTAAATTTATGCTCACGAGCCCCGACCGCTCGCCAGACCTCAAAGTGCACTCGAACACATTTTGTTTTCAGGCTCTAACAAGGCTCCGCAAGCGCATATATGAATGTTTCACTACGGTCAATGTTTCCTCTAACAATGTTTACAGCCTTGCCGAAGCAATGAATAATCGAACTTATTATTTACCGAGCCCCTAAAATATTTTCAAGTTATGTCCCAGATACGGAGATGTGAGAATCGATTAAACTGAAGAGGTTTGTGTTTGAGAGGAGATAGTTCATAAATCTATTATCTTTTATTTTATAATTTTCCTATATACATGATTTATTATTTGTTGTATTCATCTCGTTAATATTTTAAAAATTTTCATTCACTTTCTTCTTTTGTACCTATCTACTGTTTACATATTGTATTTTCTTTTGCTTCTTACTACTTTCTACATATTACTTATTGTATTTTTGTATTTATATTGCTGATATCATTTCAACTTTTTTCATATTATTTCTATGTACTTAGAAGTTTATGCTTGTTTTTTTTTATGATTTAAAAGCCCAAATAAGGGCCCAATAAATAAATCATTAGTTGTTTATAAATCGATGTGGTTATTCGTTTATTAAAAATTTTTGAAGTGTCAAATTTATTTTCTATTATATTTTTAGTTTATATTCTATGGCGTGCACCCGCATTTATATTCTATGGCGTGCTCCCTCTAAGGTTGTTGAAACTTTTAACAGAGCCGTTCTCCTATATTTATTGTATTTTATCACACAACACTCACCTCATATAACTTATTACTATCCTCTACTCGCTCATATGTTCCACGTTACAAAACCATCTCAGCGATCCTTTCTTTATTCTTTCTACCACGCCAGCATTACCTTCACTTCTTGCTTGTTCATTCCTCACTCTATCGAACAAATAATTTCCACACATGTTCTTTAGCGACCGCATTTCCACCAAATTCAGTATATTTTCATTCTTTTTTAGTGAATTCCAGGCTTCGCTTCCATAAACTAAAAAAAGTCCGTCAAAACACCTTGCTTCGTGTGATAGACAACTATTGGTCATAATAGTATCCGGAACACGATTTTCCTGGAAAAAGCGACATTACCTGTAAAAAGTTATTGATCGACTTCTACGCACAGTAAATGTCAGAGTTCTATCAGAGACTATCACCATAGAAAGCGAAATCATGTGGCGTGTGTTTCTAACGCGCGTGTGTTCCAACGACAGTAAATCAAGAAAGTACAAGGAATTTTCTAGTACGAACCTGGGCGATTTAAGTAGCGTGCATCAGTATACGAGAGACAAGTTATTCAGGAATGACAAAAAGGGTTGGAATGATTCTAAAACGAATGAAATGAATAGATGTGAGGAATATTCTAGAAATATTTAGAATGAACTAAAGAACAGTGCTCCGATTTAATTTGTGTCCCGTTTCATTTACCTCCAACAGCTATTATCGAGTGACAATATGAATGGTCGATTATTTAATGATAAAATGACGTATTATTATATAAACGAAAGCATATAAAAACATAATATATATATATATATCTTATATCTATATAATAAGGGTATCAAATATTACCGCAAAAGGGCTCTTAAAGAATAAGAATGAAAGGACAACAACGGTTAATGTTGCCCAATATTTTTGTTGTAGCTTTCGATTCACCAAAAAATAAGCATCGTTCATTAGGTACCGGACTTCGAAAATATTTTTAAACACACATCGCTGAGAAAATTAAAAATATGCCCACTAGACTACAAAGGCCGTCAGTTCTACTATAATATGTTATGGGTTAGTCGGAGAAACATTACGCAGACAATTTCTTATGCATGAATAGAGATGGACATGAATTCGATATGCATATTGCATACCCATGTTCGATTGATAGATCTTGGTTGAACACCATGATTATTGGAGAAGGAGAAATAGCCATGGATCGTTTCATTACAGGATATCTCCACCAGACGCCATAAACCAAAGATGTGCATCCAACGCAATACACAGAAATGCATCTTCAGTATACAGGCTGGTTCAAATGTCTCTCCAATGAATAAATTTATTTAAAAACAATTTTTAAGTGAATTTAGTTTTGTTTGAGAAATCACATATCGTTTCGTTTGCAGTTATTGGGTGTTGGATCACGGACACTTACCTAAGAATAAAATAGAAAATGCAATTTAGAATGTATTGGATTCGAGATTTTATAGAAAAAATAACTCCACACTTTCCAAATCACTATTAAAAGCAATAAACTCATAATATAAAAAACATAAGCAGCTATATCCACCTGAGCCAATCAACCTTCACACGATAAAACGGCCGGTTCATACTAATGTGAGAATTGATTTTTGACTGAAAAATCTTAGAAAAACAGCAATATACAATGTTAAAAATATAAAAAGCAATATCCATATATTTAAGTTAAATATTTAAATATTTAATTTTACTCGTAAAAGAAAAACTGAGGTGGGAATTTTTTTTATTATTATTTCCAATAAGATGTTGATTACATAGATTCCAGAGAAATTTTCTTGAGTACTGACAGGTTTATTTTTATCTCAGAAACATCCCAGTGGAATTATGATTCCTTTGCTTTTTACTCCCTTTATTAACTCGTGGCGTCTGCTTGCTTACTTGCCGGCTTGCCGTCGAAAAAACTTTGGATCGATTTTTGACTCTTTTCCTGTGATCCAATCGAGCTGAAACTTTTCAAGCAGACTCGTGGCGACGATCAAGAAGATTTATCAAATTTTCGAAAAAAAAAAGTTTTTTTTTTTGGATTTTTCAAATTTTTAATGTTTTTTTCATACTTGTTATATGGATATTTCAACGTATATGGGAGACGCGAAACCCGAAAATGAGAAAGGGAGTATTGTAAAAACTTGTTTTTTATGGGTTACTTTTTATATATCTCAGATTATGTCATTTAAATTATATAACTGTGTTCTATAAATGCAACATCACAATAAATTATGTAAATTGGTAAATGTTAAAACAATCGCATTTCTCGATCGTGGTTCGCATCAGCAATATGAAAAATTGCACACACATAACTTGTGATTTTTAAAGTTTCTAATGTCCTTTTTTAAAATATTTTCTAATACCTCGGGGCGGACTAAAGTCCCAACAGTGAAGTATCAGGAGTAAATAACAGACAGTGCGTTTCGGTTGTCCCTGTGTATATAAAACATGTTTGTGTGTGCTGATTCAACCATATCGAGTTTCATGCCCTTAGCAAGTGTAGTGTACTTTGGCGAGGTGCAAGTCCTCAGCTGCGCTGGACCAAGGCAGATGATTTGAGGCGCCAGTGTTGCCCTTGCAGAAAAGGGGCTCAACTCAATTCATCTCAATATTTGGTCAAATTACACGCCGATTAATATTTAATGCAAATACATGGTGATTATTCGTATTTAATTATATTTTTAATAAAGATGACGTTTAATTGAGAAATACAAGTGGTTTAAAATTTATGAACATTGTTGAATTTTGCAAAAATAATGGTCCTCTGAATTTTCAAATCATTTGATGGAAAATTATCATAAATTTTATAAATAATTGGGTCTTCTTATCTCTCGTTATGTTCTTGGCAAAACAATTGTGGTCACGAAACCATCCACTACTAAGTCTTGCAATTTGCAGCACTCCTGGGGATGGGCTCTGTACTTATACTCCTAGCCTCTCTTTTGCATCAGTACGCCTGTGATATGTCTGAAGTATTTGAGTTTATCATTTGTTGCTTAGCATTGCTCAGCAATAGACGTTTCTCAGCATTAAACAGAGTGTTTGTTCTGTGCACTGTACACGCCTTTTTTTCATTTTTAAGCATCTATCTTCGCATTTATCTATTTTATATGTTTTTTCTAAATGATTTTACATCGTTGACATAATAAGAGTACATAAATATTACCAATAAATGTCCTCTTCTAAAAATTCCTCTCAAATTTTCCAATATTTAATGTAATTTCCCTGTGTCTTTCATCCGAGTACTAAACATATTTTTAGTTACACTGCTACGCCTAAGAATTGTTTTTTATATTTAAAGTTTTTTTAAAGATGATAATTTTATATTTTGATAGTTTTTTAGCAACTTTGTGAAGGAAATAGTATTAAATCATTCGAAAGTTATGACCTTATAATTATATATAAACATTTTTGATTTTCTTCCTCTTTTTACTACAGCCCACAGTCAAGGTGGCCATTCTAAAATTATAACTAAAAGAGTATTTTATCTAGCCAATCTATCGGATCGAAAACCATCCTGTTTCTTTCTGGCCTTCTATTCACTACCAGCTGTTCAGGTCATCTTCTCCGCTAAGGGTATGTTAGAAAAAAATAAAGATATATCTCATACAAATTATGGGAAGTCGAACTCGATTCCTTAGCTCCGCCAAACTCGATTGTTGTTCAAGAAACTCAATAACTAGGTGAAATGGGTTTTGAGAAACTTCTCTTCTTCTAAACATGTAAAATGAGTAACGAAATGACACTGCGAAATAAATCTAAATAATACAAAAATAATAGAAAGGTAATTTCAATGTCTTAACAGTTACACGTACCTAGAATGGGGAAAACTGTATAAGGCAAACGTTGAATACAACCGGAACAGAATCCAAGAATGTTCATTCCATACCTATTGCCTTCAACATTTACCTCATAAATCAAAGAGAGTTTGTGAATTCTTTGATATTTGATTTTTTTGAGATAACTACAGGAGTTCCGCAAGGATCAGTTTTTGGACCATTACTCTACTTATATGGATCTATAATATGAATAAAAAAATACTAAACGATCAAAAAATACACCGTTTTTTATCAGATAGTAATGTATTATCTACTTATAAAAGAAAAGAAAAAGATTATATTTAAATAGCCCATTTTGAGTTTCAAACATCATGTACGTTTATTCATTGTTGAAATTCTTAACAGAACCATATTCCAATATTTGGTTGATTAAGTCTTGCGAAGATCTTTGGCAGATGCATTATATTCCCGCTGCCTCACCACTCACTCATTATTTACTTCTTTTATATGCTTCAACAGGCCCAGAAGCGCAATTGCAGAAGCGAAACATATCACCAAAACACGAATACTTGAGTAAATCACACAGATTAATTGTAACCTCACCTAGAATCGGAAGTAGTGTTTTGCCCACTGGGCTATGAGGGCCGCCATTTACTATCCTCTCCTTGCTTGTTCATTCCACATGACCAAACTCTTCTTTTTTATTATATCTACTACGATACATTATATTCTCTCCTATGTTACTCATTCCGGATACCGAAGCTAGTAAATTATATTTCACATTATAACATAAATTATATTGAAAGTTATACAAATTTTACGGAAACGGAAGGTAATAAATCAAATTGTAATAAATTTCATGTTAAATGGCAAAACGAACCGTTCTACCAAGTGGCTGCATTTGACCTCCCCGCGATTCAACCCTCTCAGCACCGCGCCACAAAGAAAGTTGACACCGGCTAAACAAATAATACTCGGCCGAGTTGGAATGCAGCTGTTGGATAAAGCCTTGAACTGCAGAGGGCGCATAACAATACCCGCGGTACCTACTCGCCGATACTCACTTCGTGGCAGCACAGCGCTGTGTCATCACATGTGCGGTGACATCAACGGACATTGTGCACAATCACAAAAGACTGTTCAAACTCTGAAAAAAACGGTTGGATAATTTATATATAGTGTATCGTAGTGAAACGCATACCTTAACCCCTGTGGAAGATAGCATGCCGAATATCTGGCAGGAAAAGTCTTCGTCCTCTTCCTGGAAATGTCCCAACTCTATCATAGGCCGTTGGGGTCGGCACATCTCGTTTTCAGGCTGTATTTTCTTCGGTTTTGGGTGTCGCTTTCATCTAGGCCATTTTTGCAGGATTCTGAATCACTCAATCATCCAGGAATTCTTTAGTCTTTCTCTGCCTGCTTTACTGTGTAATCTGGTGTTCTCCGTCTTATTTATCCTTATCGTCTCAGCTATTGTTCTTCCCGCTCCCTTTTTATATCCGTGACACCTAGGCTACCACGAGTGCGCGACCTTTTAATCCTATTAAGTTTTTATCCTTTTAATCCTATAATTTTAATGATACTCCTGCCGACCATTTTACTTTCCCTTTAAATGGTGGTGATAAAGAAATCTACTTTCAATATCGAGATTAAACTTGGGAATAGCAACTAACCAGTGGGATGTACCTACATAAAGGAGACCCCAGAAATGAAGTCATTACCTTTTCATATATAAAGAAAGGCAAGGTCTTTTTAACTATGGGGAGAGTGCGATCCGGTCCTGGGGCAAATAGCAAAAAGTATAGTCCAAAGACACATCAGCCCTTGACTGGTCAGGTAGCATGAAGCAGTACAAAACTGGAGAAGATGGAAACGCCTTGCTCATTATTTGGGATACGGCAAGAAAAATAATGATTATGATGATGAAAAGCATGATTTGTAAATATATATTATAGATGTCTCAGAGACGAAGCCATGTTTTATATGAAAAAGTAGACATGGAAGTCCTTTCTTTTACATCCAGTTGTACGATAGGTCGTAAGCCCAATAATCACAAAAAAAAATTATCTTCTTTACCATACAAAAATAGCTTTGTCTCTATAAGACTTTTGACTAATTTTAAAATACTCAAAACATTCTGAAGCATGATTTATTTTTAAATAAGAGAGTTTGTTTTAAATTTTACACACAATTAAATAACATTTAATAGGCATTTTGAATACATAAGTAAGATGGATAGGTACCTATCCTATTTCTATATAATATATTAAGCCACAATTACACGGAAATTTAAAAACTTGATAAGAGTAAAGATTAAATTGTTTAAAATGTTTCAAAACCTGTATTGGGTACCTCATATAAATATATATTTTGTGAATATGTTAAATATATTTTTTAAAATGGAATAATATGAACGATGCCAATATTGTTACGTACAGGATTTGTTTGGTTTCTTGGTGAGGTTTATCTGCAATCCTCATGCATAATTCATAGTACTCCCTCAACGACGAAAGGCCTCACCAGCAAAGGTTGTATTGTGTACAACATACAGGAACAATACTTACTTGTACAGTCAGTACATAATACAGGGTGTGGAGATTCATTTTATACGGGCAACTGAAACGGCGAGACAAGAATCCACTTTGATACGTCGAGACGTAAATGCAACAAAAATTCAAAGAAATTTTGCACCGAAAATAAGAATTTATTCACAAAGAATGCAGAAGGCAACGAAGAATTTTTCGCGGCGCTACTGCAGTATCTAAAGAAGGCTAGAAAATTGAATATATATATTTTTAATATTCTTGAAAAATACTTTAGATTCAGTCAAAAAATCAGTGAGGGTGAATTTGGTGGTTTGTATCAGTGACGAGATTAATAATAATAATAATGATAATTGGATAACTTATATAGCGCCGTTTTCGCGAATACTCACCTCAAGGGCGCTTTACACAGAAAAATTATTATCTTACAAAACAACTTACTGCTAGAAAAGAAAAAACTTATTTACTATTACTTATTCACTAGGTGGCATACAAGAAATGGAATTAAAATTGAGTACTATTATAGTTGGGAGTGCCTGAAAGAATTAGGTGTTTTCGCGGAGTGCACAATAGGAGTGGTAAACATTAGCTAGCGATTGTTGTCGCAATTTCTCTTCAATATATATATACGTTATATTTGAGGTTTTCGCGGGTAAAACATGACGAACTACTTTCTGGGGGAACCCGCGTCAAACAGTCCTGTAAAGGACTTTTAAACTCCCGACGTTTCGAACAGGTAACACTGCTCATTCTCAAGAGCCTCTTGTTTTAAGTCCTGCCCAAAACTGGACGAGTAAACCCGACTGTTCGAGGCAAGAGCCAGAACAAAAGTGAATTGAAATCCAAATAAAAAAAAAATCAAAATAAGAGGCCCTTGAGAAGAGCAGTGTTAGCTGTTCGAAACGTTGGGAGTTTTAAAAGTCCTTTTCAGGACGTGTTGACGCGGTTCCCCCAGTAAGTAGTTCGTCAGACTATAGATAGATATGATGAGATGAGATAGATACTGATATTGATATAAGTAGATCTAGATAATATAGAGATCTATATCTCTCTCTCTCTATCTCATCTCTAGAGTATTTTTTTATTTCTACGGTTTACACCTATTACAATAAAATTAGAATCTTATACATATCTAGATAACAGTGTAGATATTGAAGAAAAATAGCGACAACAATCACGTCACTGATCCAAACCATCAAATTCACCCTCACTGATAAAGTATTATATACGCACGGTACAAAGGTATATACATATGAACGAAAAAATAATCTTAAACCTATGAATCCTTGACACTACAACATTGCTAGAAATAATTCAAGCTTTATTGAAGATTCCCTCACCTTAGGAACCTCTGATGAAATGAGAATTGACATTAACAAAGATAGACTTAAATGATGATTTTTAATCGACAACATGTGACTTCTAGTTATGCGAGACGGAACACGCAAGCAGATACGTTTTAGTAATTGAGGACAGTCGATAGTACCATTTATTAGTTTGTGTGAAAAGTTACTATTCTTCTAGTCTCTAGTTTGTCAAGACATCTAAAAGATCTAAGAATATTGTAATCAATATTACTTGAAGGTATGTTAAGTTTATAGTTGATAAATGTATGAAACTTATTTTGGACTTTCTCCATATTACTCATGCGAACTGTATAATGAGAGCTCCATACAACTGTATTAAACTTTTTTAAATGGTGAGAGGTAAGGATACAATAAGGGCAGATCCACCTCTTCTTACTCAGGACCGTTTTACAAGCAAAAGCTCCTCCTACACGCACTCAAGAACCTAGATTCTTTTTGGTGAGGTATAACATGTATAATAATTTGATTATGAATATCTAGCGGTTATCATTGTTGTGAAAAAATCATATCGGTCCTACTCATTTGCCGCCGGGTTGGCATTTTTTAATGCTAAAAGCAACGGTGTAAACCCAGCGTTGCAAAGCAGAGCTGGGTCGCACGGTTGCCATCCAAATTTTTGCCTCCCATTGTCCCGACAATTCACTTATTTCTTATAGATACCACATAATATACAACATTAGATGACTATGTACACCACGCGAGGGGCGATTAGTATTACTTTATTATGAATAACTGAGTCAGAATATTATAATTTCGAACCTTGCAGTTAGCTGTTAAACACAACAAGAGTCCAAATATACCTAATTGACAATAGGTTAGAAAGAACCAGGTGTATCTTGATTCGTTAATAACACTGGAGGATGTACAAAGGTAAAGATGAAATCAAAAGAAGGACTACCCGATCAGTGACGAATAAATTGGCAAGACAAAAACGTCACCTGGTCAACTTAGGTGAGGAATGTCAGAAAAATTATCTTACTATATGCGTCTCAGATAACCAGTGAGGGAGCGACTAACCGGCATGCTTCGTTGTGCAGTTGCCAAGAATATGGCTTTTTCAATCATTCCTGTGATTTTTGCAAGACGTGTCAGAGCCACCCAAAGTAATATCTTTTTACACGTTAGTAAGTACTCAATTTTACGACATTTGGAATACCGCACGAAATATTGTCTGTACCAGTATTATTTTTAAAACTTTAGGGTTAAATTAGGTCTGGGCACTTGTAAATTTAATTATTAATCGCTTTGAATGCTAGCAGGTATGGAGCTTACATCATCCCCTCTCTGCCATTCTTTCCTCGGTTGCGGCATCAATGAAATATCGCGCGACTTAAGTAACCATTGCAAACTTGCTTCAATATACCAAATTCAAACCATGTGAGCATTAGTAAACCTGTTTACCTGTGCGTCTCATTTACTTGCTTACAGTCTTTACACAGTGCTTAACATTTCTCAGAACACTGAAGGAGCCGGACGTTAGAGGTTAAACTCCCACAAAAGAATCCTCCCTTAAAGAGTAAGAATATTGATGTGACACGTATTACACAATAAAAACCTAGCTTATTTTAAAAAATCATTTGTAGATATCATGACTCAGGATAAGTTCAAAAGCGAAATATTGATAAACTTTGTTGTGCTCGAGTATTCAGCATTGCCTCGAAGACCGCTACTAGGCCCCGTAGAAATGTTGAAGTTAGAGTTAAGTAACACTTAAGCTTTTAAGTAGCAATAAGTATTCCGAGTTTTCTAATCATCTTTTGGAAATTGATCATCCTTTAGATATTAATAAATTCTAAAAAAATTTTACATTCAAGTTATCCACGATTACATTAGAATAAATTGGAAATATTAGTATTTAAATATTTATTCATCTCCCATATATATTTTTTTATTTTCGTAGTGTCTTTGTTTCGACTTTTTATTTTTAGTATACGTAAAATCCTGATGAAGGGACCATCGGCCCCGAAACGCGTTGGTATTTTCAACAAATTAATGGTGGAAATAAAGTGTATTGTAATTGAGTATGTTAAAAAATTTCAAGAACACAACTCTGGATTTTATCCACATTTATTATAGATGTCTCATAGAAACGAAATTAATTTTTATACGGGAAAGTAGATATGTAAATGTTTTTGAGTCTTAACACGGCCTACGACCTACACACCAAGGACGAAATCTGTACTAGTTTATAGGAATGGAAAATTTTCAAGCCACAGAGGGCGGTAATAAAATACTCACATGTAGAAACAAGATGTCTAAAGTTAGGATATATACAACTTCAAAAAATTGTATATAATTGATGGTCTGACATGGGTGGAATCGGTGAACTTTACACTGTGTAAAGTGGATAACTTAAGCCAGCCGTACAATAGGTCGTTAGCCTTGTAAACACCATACATAAACATATGTTCCATAAAAAATAGCTTCATTTATATGAGACAACTATAATAAATTGTCATGTGGGGTGGCAACGGGAGGAATGAATGAAAATGCTGGAAATTTACTAGCAATTTATTAATTACTAATTAATTAAATATTTAATTTGCAAAGTCACTCAACACTATTAAACTTAACGCTATTCTTTAAATTACACTATTTTGCAATGTATCGCTCGTAAATAAACACGTAATTATTGTTGGAACATTCAGTAGAACATTCAATGCAGTCGTCCCGCTTTAATCGCTCCAGTTTATTTCGCCTTTTACGTAAGAACTTCGCTCGATTATTCGCTTGATTTATCGCTTCGAAATTTCACAACTGGCTAGCTACATTTGGCATCATCCCGCGCATCTGCGCACTTCGCGGCCGATTTCAACATTCAACGCGCGAACAACTCCTACGCCGGTCGTATTTATACCTAAAAATACTTTCGTACTTTCTGGATTATTCTAGTGTTTAGGAGAAGCCTCTCGTGGCTTCTAGGCTTTTCTAGATGTTTCTCGAATATTTCAGATATTTCTCTAGGCCGTTCTCGATTGTTTTATAGTGTTGTAACAAGTGACACAATATCTTGATTATATTTTAATTAATTACACGAATAGATTACAGTTTAAATAAATAAGATAAAAAGTTTGACGATACCAACAGACTTCGCAAAAAGCGTTGACTGAGATGTATCAATTAACGCAGAGCCGACACGCGTAGGTACTAACCGGCCAGTCCGCGTACACACGTCCTGGAACAAAGGGACTCAAATGGCACATGCCACTCGCTAATGTCTGAAGGCAAATGGCACAGCCGAATGGCAAAATGTCACTGCCATTTACAACCCCGCGCTATTAGCGGGCCGCCCCGCGTAGGAGATAATGTTCCAAGTGTATTAACACCACATGCTAATTTCTCCATTAGCCGCATTATCCTGACGCGAGTATGCGGTCAGCCGACCCCAGGTACAGCGACGCTTCCTGGGGCACCGACGAAGAATGATGATATTCATACTATCTCGAATTTTCCTGAATGTATAACACAGAACGTGCTTTTAAAAATGACCTGAGTACCTAAAAATAAAATGTAACCCTTAAAAACCAAGTTTTTATTATACTCCTATTCTTTGTAGAATATAACAACAATAAAAGACAAATTAAAACATATAACATTACACTAAACTTACAGGAATTTAATATATTTCTAAAATGTCACATGCTTAAAATTTTGAGCTTTGATAAGACACTTCATGCTTTGAAGATTATATTCTAAAAACATTTGTCATTCAATCTAATCAAGATTTTGATAGATTCAATTATCAGCAATATTGTACCTTATGAATTTCCAGCGTCAAATGATTTAAAATAGTCAAAATCAGATTTGAGTATGTAGAATTCTTTAAAACTAAGCAGAAATAAATTATTATTCGATTTCTTCCCAAAAACCGAAGGGTGCTGTCATCTGTGAACCAATTGTCATAACACCGACGGAGAAATTAAAATTTTAAATATTCTGTGACGTCATCAGTCCGCCGTTGGTCGTGATCAAACTAGTCTTGCAAACTGCAGTTCAAACGGAATATAACGTTGGTGTTTTTATTATAACCTGGTATGGAAGTTGATATTTTTTAAGTGATTGTATCTGTAATTTTAATTGTAATGGTTTCATGTTTTTTAAAATCATATCGGTTATTCTATTCATTTCCTAGAACATTTGTATGGTTTCCAATTTGAAAAAACCATCAATATTTGGAAAAATCCAAAATTATGCTATAATTATTAAAAAATTTAAACGAAAATTTGTTATATCATTTTCATCGTCGCCACGAGTCTGCCTGCAAAGTTTCAGCTCGATTGGATCACGGGAAAAGGTGATCCAAAGTGTTTTCGATAGACAAGCAGACGGTACGAGTTAAAAGAAAGGGAGTAAAAATTTTAAAACCAACAACACGATTTCACAGACATGACTTGTGAAACTGACATTTACTACATTGACCATTACCATATCTAGTAATAAATTATTTATTTTAGGGAAAATTAATAGCAGATCTATATATTAACAAATATAAAATACTGGATATTAAATTATGCCAATTACAAATTTTCCACTGATTATATTAATTTATTTAAATAAGTGTGACGTAGTAAAATAAATATTAAAAATTATTTTAACAGCGAGAGGGGAGGGTGGAGGGGAATGTGGGGCGGGAGTAGAAGGGAAGATAAATTATTTTGGAATTGGGTAGATAAATTCGTGCAATTGGAACATTGATTTTTTTGTAATCGTATATTTTGGAAAAAAATTGAAATCAAATATTTATATTACAGATTTTTATGATATTTACTATGATAACAATTGTAACAACAACAACAACAGAAATATTACGAAATACATGTTGTATTCTGATATTTCCAAATAATTGGTTAGTAAAGGTCATGCTGCGATGTTCCCACTGCACGCCCCTGACAGGCGCGTAGCTAAGTTTGAAAATGAGGTTATGATAACAGCTGCGTTTGTCGAATCATACGCGTGTATCGAATGTCTGGCGGATTTTTTGCTATGCTCTCCCACGCGTCGTTTTTCTTTATTTTATTTGTATATTCACGATTCGAAGTGTCCCACAATATTGTATGGCTTTGGTAGAGCTCGATGAGTTGGAGAACAATTTCGTTTTCCCACTCTAATGTCGTGTTGATGGATACGGCGCAAGCGCATTCACTAGTAAACATACCGCGTGGTTCTGACGCGCGGCGCAATGTGGCGGTGAGCTCGCTCGGGTATAGAAACGTTGCCACGGCACATAGAAATGCCGCGGTACGTTGTGCGCGACTCGCGGAACAGTAGGCAACTCTAGGCAATTCGTCCCCTAGTGAATACATGGCTTTATTCTGCCCGTTGGACCTTCGGGCACGCATCGTGCGTGTCGCCTTGATGGTTCTTCCTCGCCACGAAGTTGGATGTTGAAACAAGGCAATTTAGTATCGTAAAGGATATAAAATCAGTTATGGCACGGCGAGTGATCAGTATGCAGCACGGCGCGCGTCGGACCGACAGCCCGGGGCGGGCGGCTCCCGGTCCTGGCCGCCGCTGACTGCGACTCCTGCTGCTGGGCCATGTGCGCGTGTCAAGGTACGAAGACCTCTTTCCTAGAACACTTTTTTACTTGCAAAGTGCGTCGTTAGAAGACTTCTGCCTTTAAACGTTGCAGGTGCGTGAAAATTTATATTAAGGCATTAAAGTAATTATTACTTTTATATTATTATATCACCAGTCCCGTCAAAAATGACGGTATTTACTTATTTATAGCCGACACCGTGAAATAGTAATAACGACATTTATCAAAATATTTGAACATTTTTTTATATTGGGATATTAGGAATGAATGTAAAGCTGATCGTAGCAAAATACATAGAATAAAAATAAGGTCGCTCAGGCGGTTTGGTCATGTTGAGCGAATGACTGAAGAAAGAATGGTAAGAAATATATATTTTATAAGTGTTGACGGCGCCAGAAAGAGAGGGCGACCACGGAAGACGTGGCATGATCAGATTAACCAGATACTGGAAGATGGTCCTGTTAGAAGCCTGAACAACCGTCGAGCTTGCATGCGAAGATGTCTGAATGTAGATGAAGCGAAAGTTGTATGTCAGGACAGAAGAGTATGGCGCTCTATCCTCTCTGTCTACCCCCACGGGGAAATGGTGTAATGGTAAGTTAGTTATTTAGTTAGTTTTTTATATTTTCGCTGCCGGCTGTTTAAGATACTATTCTAAATCCTGATGATTTAGAGGAAAATTAAATGGTTCGCTTCTTTGCTAAGTCCTATACTGTATTGTTGACGGGTAATGCAGGCTCGGCTACGGCAACATCTCTGTCGTTGCCGCCTTCGGATTTGCTGGCCCGGGGTTAAGGGAACAAATAAGGAGAGACGTTCAAAATACAGTCTAAAGAATATAGGAAAGGGTTGCTGAGGTGGTTTAGTCACGTGGAACCTGTGAGCGAGGAAAGAAATTATTTGATGTGAGTATTAAAGGCAAAAGGTACAGAGGGTATCTGCAAGATCTTACAAGATCAGATAAACCAAATATTAGAACACAGCCCTGTTTCTACGTATAAAAATGCAAATAGGCTTATATTAATAAGAGTTCAATAATGTTATACACAAATAACACAGGATTATAGTTGGATAAATTAGAAATTTTGGAAATAAGAAAAAGTGTTAATCACAAATTAATTATTGTAAATAGCCAGGTACTTTTTGCTTATATTTATTTTTTAAATTTGTTTTTATATTAGTATCTACTCAATTACTTATTCAACTCCCATAAATTTTTATTTTATTTTGTTAATGTCTATGAAATGATGAAATATGTTCCATTGGCCTCGAAAAATGTTGGTATTTTCAACAAATTAGTGGTGTAAACAAAGTATATTCTTTTCTATTTAATAAATAAATAAACGAAAGTAGGTTCAACATTGAAATAATGCATATTGTTTTTAAAAAACAGAAACCAAATACACTAGTAATTTTACAAATTTTAACAGAAATAAATTTGTTTCTTTTCAATTGTGAATAATAATTTGTATTTAAAAAAAAATAATGAAATGTATAAGTTTCCATTCAAATTTATCTTATAACAACCTTAATCTCATGATCTTGTATGCAATAATTAAAAATATATATATATAAGAATGCTGAATTTGTTTTAAATTTTATTGTCTTGTGATGTACAAGATACCCTATACAAAATGCAAGATACTTTAAAATCAAGTATTTCAAATACCAGATACAAATACCTTTCTGGAATGGTATCTAAAACACTAGGTACAAAATACGTATCTTCCAAATACTTTTTAAAGATAAAATCCTTTTGTAAGAAAACACATTTTATTGAATGTGAGTTTATTTTTTTACGTGAATTATTTTCGAATAAATCGCGTTGATCGCGCAAATGTGACAAGATAAAATATTATATTTTTAAGGTTTTAATTGAGACTTAAGTAAAACCAGTTCTTCAAACATTTTGTCGCTCATTTTTCTTCGATGAGGTCTTTTTATAGGTACATCATAGGAAAAAAGTATGTTAGCAATCTTAGTATTTACAAAATACTAAGATACCAAAATAATGTATCGAAATACAAGATGAATATTCAAAAAAGTATTTCAGATACAAGATGAAAATACGTATTTTGCATCTTGTATCTGTATTTCAAATAATTGTATCTTAGATAAGTCACATTTCTGAGTACTTCCATAAATAATGAATAAATTAATAAAATTCATTAGTTCCTACATTAGACTCCTCTGTTGGTAATATAATATATTTTATTTATACATCTACCACGATGGCGGTTCTTATACGGGCATTGTTAGGTCTAAAGGGTCTCCTGAACGTGGAGCTATTGAGATGTCTCTCCGCTGGCTGACAGCGGTGACAGTTTTTCATGGACGATATAAAAATAACTGGCAAGCACATTCCTCCTCCCTACGTGCGCCGAGCGTGTCGGGCCTTGCTACTCCGCCGGCAGCACACAGCGCAGAAATGCTTTTATGATCGAGTGATGGATGAAAATATCAAGGGAAGATGGTCCGGAGTCCTTATCCGGAGCGCGAACTTGACAAGAGCATCGCAGGAGTGGCAGTGATGGGCTCTGCGATCATCGACATCCTCGATCATGACCAACCTATAAGGAAAGGCATCATTCAAAATACACCTCTTAACACCTTGATGCTTCTAACCTCACACATATATTAAACTGTTCTTCACACAAGGATTCGATTGAGTTTATGTGGGTTTTTTGCACGCAACGTGTCGGTATAATGACGCCTCTCAGCATTTTAATTGGTCAGTTGGTCGTCGTTGGCAGAGCGGTCTTTTAAAATGTGTTAAAAACACGGTGTCCACAATATATGTCAGAAGTACCAGCAAATGGGTCTGTGAGACCATCAACATCCTCAATTGTGAGAAACCTCCAAGGAAAATGAAGAGATTAGCGTCATTCGTAATAGCCACCTTGATGTTTCTATCTTCACATAAATATCCATACCCAAAAAATACCTTTAGTTATTATTTTAAATAAATGTTTTGAAAGGAAGGGACCCTAAATAAAATCCCGTATCAGAAGCTTATTAGAATTTCCATGAGCAATCCGGTCATCCAATCACGAAGTCCGTAACGGCAGAATGGAAAAAATTCAAACTAAGTTTCTGAAATCTCTGACATATCGACAAGGTCTCAGTGATTCACTCAATAGTGCGAAAAGAGACTCAAAAGTGTTCACTTAAAAAATACGAAAAATTACAGACCTATTGACCCTCTGGGAAATAGTCAATAAAAAACTAGAACTCCTCTCACAAAAACTAGAAGTACTCGCACAAATATACATAAAAATCTCTGTCCGGTCATTGATATTTCCAATCACAATATGTTATATAATACCAATTTAGACTATTTCTCTCGTCTATCTATAAAAGTTAATCACTGTACCGAGATATCATCCAAAAAGACAAATATTGATAAATTTTGCGGACGGTCGCATGAGCGTGTAATACTCGCTCATTATAGACATTTTTTTATATCTATATATAAGGAAACAGACAGTGCAGTTCAATATATAATGTGTATAAAAAATTTTCTTTATGTGACCAGTGAAGTCTACTGGGGTGAACAAGTAATGGAATGAAAAGTAAAATTAAACATAATAAAAATTAGAAGTAAGTAAAAAAAAGAAAATGAATCAAATAATATTAAAAAATTAATTTACAATACATGAAGTGCCAAAAATATGAAAGAAAGTGAAAACGTTAATTAAATTAAACTAGAAGATAAATTAACAATACATTAACTACCAAAAAGTAACAGAGTGTTACGTAAATTAGTATTACCAGTACCAGATTTAAGGTTTACCGAATTCGAGACGTACCCGTCTCTTCGTCCGCATAAACACTACACTTTTATGTTACAATAAAATAAGAAAATTAATTTACAATACATTTAGTGCCAAAAATATAAAGAAAATGAAATCGTAAATTAAATCAAACTAGAAGATAAATTAACAATACATTAAGTACCAAAAAGTAAAAAGTAGTAAAGTATCATAGTAGTTTTACCCAAATTTTGGCAGAACTAATTACTTAAACTACTATGATTAAGTATTTGTATTTACACGGCGTTGACCATTAGACCCACACAGTTAATGTATAACTTATTAATCTTTTTTTTATTTATTTTTTATTTCTTAAGTATTACAGTTTGTATATTAACTAGTATTTGACACTTTCATTCTTAAATTTATTGCTAATATACTATCCATAATAACCTACATATTTACATTTACATCTAATCTAATCGATGACACAATCTATAATTAATAATACATCTTACGCTCTACAATTACAATACAATCTACAACATATTCCTAAATAATTTTGAATAACGATTTACGTCACCCTAATTTTTTTAATCGTCTTGAACATTACGCGTAATTTATTTTACCATAAAGACATTATTTATAATTTTTATATCATAAAAACATTTATTTTAATTTCTCCATCACAAAAAGGATATTGGGTAATTACGTCCCCTTCAAAATTTTCACAAAATATTTATACTGTGTACTTTAAGTAACTCTAGAGCCAACTATCAGAGTCAATGAAGTGGGACCCACCACAGACCCGAGGCCGTTCTATGAGCAAAAGCTCCCATATCGCCCTACTCATTCGCCATATCAGGATCAATAACGACCCATTGACGGTCTGTTAGTTAAATAAATATACATACCTGTAAAGAAATCCGAAAAGACAGCCAAAAACACTTAACAAAAATAAATATCATTTATAATTTATATGAAATTACTTTGCAAACACCATTTTTTTATTGAAAAAAATTCAACATGTTTCGAAGACAATGGCTTCTTCGTCAGGATAACAAAAATAAAATTAAAAAATCGCAGTAAAGATAATCAAAATATTTAAAAAGTTTTATATGGAAAATGAATAATATAAAGTAGCTACTTAACTATGAAAATAAATTTAAAGGATAACTATTAGCAAAACGGACCTGATTAATTTACTATTAATACTCATTCTTATTTCCAAAATTTCTAATTTATCAAACTGTGATTCTGTATAATTTTATCCAAAAGATGGTTAGCAAATTCGGAATAATCATTACTATTTAAACACCTCAAGTGTTCTTTAACTCTAATTTCAAAATTTCTATATTTTTGCTTTATTTGAAGAAGAAAATAAATATATCATTTTGTCCACAGCCCTGACTATTGGCGAAAAAGGTGTTATTCATTTCCTAGTATCGACATGAAGTTATCTGCAAGTTAGATGACTTTTACGCATGCGCGCGTTGTCAGTAATCTCGCTTTATTAAGTTTATCTCAAGCGACTGCGCGGCGCGGCAGCTCATGATAAATACGCCCTGAAGAGATTATGCTACCCTGGGGCTCGGGCGCCGAACCTCGCTGCTGTGGGCCGACGAGCACCTCGCCAGAGAGCTCCATTACTTTTAAAAATTACGATCGTGTAATTATTTAGAATTTGCGGACGTCTATTAACCAGGTAATTCAGACTACTGGAAACTACGTACGGCGTCGCAAATTTATGTAACCGCCTTTTAAAGTGCCTAGTATCAATTTTTCAGATATCATTTGAATAATGCATCTACTTATATTCTACTATATTGTAAATACACATATCATAGGGATTTCCATTTATAGTTTGGTTCAATGTTATAAAATTTTTACAAATAATATTCGTTATAAATGATTAGTAATCAATCATTTGTGACCTGGATGAATATTCGTAGATTTACAAAGTTAGGTGTTTTGGTTTAAACAAATAAAGAAAAATTGACATTTTAAATTTACCTTAATCTGAAAATACATTATTCATATTACTAACTAACTAACTCACCATCACGCCGTTTCCCCGTGGGGGTAGGCAGAGAGGATAGAGCGCCATACTCTTATTTCCTGACATACAACTTTCGCTTCATCTACATTCATACACCTTCGCATGCAAGCTCGACGGTTGTTCAGGCTTCTAAGAGGACCATCTTCCAGTATCTGGTTAATCTGGTCGTGCCACGTCTTCCGTGGTCGCCCTCTCTTTCTAGCACCGTCAACACTCGCATTATATATCTTTCTTACCATTCTTTCCTCATTCATTTGCTCAACATGCCCAAACCTATAATACATAATACAAATGATAAAAAGATTTATATTACTGCAACAATAATTTCAAGTGAATAAATTTTTGACAGTTTAAAAGATGCGCGCGCGCTTCGCGGTCTCGCATTCCCGCTACGTGCTGGTTCCCGCTACACGCATTCTCAAAACAATGCGCAAGCTGCGCGTGTGCAACTTCCGTTACAATAAAAAATTTATACTCAGTGCGCCATATGGAGACAACTCAAAAAGTATTATATATCAATCTTTTGATATTAATATTTGATGAACAAATTTTTTGAGTTTCCATGATTTCATACAGAAAAATTTGTTTTATTACATGATTATTTTTGATTTTGAAAGTTGAAACGAACTGTTCAAGATTTAAATTTAAATTAAGACCCAATTGGGTCAATCCATTCTAAGCGGTTCAGAAAAAGAAATTGGTAGCCTTACCACCTGAGAAAAAAATGATATTTTGTATGTGCACTATTTTAGTAGTTAAAAAGATTTTTTTTAACATTTATGTTTTAAGCCTCATTCTTTTTTCGCGTTTGTAGACGTCAACGATTTTTTAAATTACTCAGCACTGAGTTATTCTTTTATTTTAAAATTAACTGCTTTGTGTTAAGAAATTTTTTTTATAAAAATAAAATTGAATCAATAATATTAACTTACCTAGCATATTTTTGTTCATACACTTTTTGTAACCAAAGTTATAGAACACGAATGAACAAAATTCAATTTTCGTTGGGTTAAACTTAAAAAAAACTGACCCTTAAAAAAAACAAGTTTTTACTATACTCCCTTTCTCATTTAATCAGGTTTCGTGCCTACTAAACGCGTCGAGGTCATTACTCATTTGTAATGATTCCAATTTGAAAAAAACATTAAAATTTCGAAAAATCCAAAATGCAATTAAACGAAAATTTGTTAGATCATTTTTATCGTCGCGTCGAGTCTGCCTGCAAAGTTTCAACTCGATCGCATCACGGAAAAAAGGGTTAAAAATCGATCCAATGATTTTTCGCAGACAAGCAGACGCTACGAGTTAAAAGAAAGGGAGTAAAATGTGCTTTTATATATTTTATAACTTCGACTACAAAAACAATGACAAATTAATTAATTTTACAGGGCTTTGATTTATATACCTACTAGATTGTACTGAGTAAGTTTAAATTATTGATACCCGAAAATGCAAAAAACGGCATGCGGCGTGAAACAAAAATGATAGAAAAAAAGTTTTAAAAATATTTTGTTGCTACCGCCGAGCCTGCGTGACCCGTCAAAAATATAATACAAACAGCAAAGACGCGAACCATTTTTACCTATTAAAAAGGTGATAGGGCGCAAATTTTTTATTTAGGCACACTCACTGGCTTTATTAACATTTTTCCGAGACCACTGACAACTCCGATATAGTGTAGTGGCTAGGATACCTGGCTCTCACTCACGAGGCTCGAATTCGGTTCCCGGTACCGGAATATATTTTGCTAATCTTATTTTTATGTCTATTTTATTTAATGTATTAATTATTTATTATGTTGTCGCTAGAGTGATATTGTCATCAAAGGCAATTAAATTTAAACAATTGCCATGGTTTAAAATAGTACCAAGAACTTCTGGAAGGGAAATATAAAAAAAAATGTTCAAATATTTTGATAAAAGTTGCTATAAATTATTAAATACTTTTTCTTTACGAACTTCATTTTTGACGGATTACAGATAGTGTTTGTAATAAATATAAAAAATTACGAACACGTCTCCATATCGAATTATGCTCGGAATCTAAGGTTAAATTATACTTTTATTTTAATGGCTCATTAAGTCATTATTTTAAATCATTAAACTTATTGATGGTTCAGAGAAACGATAAACTATGCACCAATAAAACCATCAGTACATCTGAACGAGGCATTTTACATTTCACATTTTACATTTTACATTTACATTTTAAAAATACTGGCAAGGACTCTTTTATTGACAGTAAATAACATCGAATCTTAATTTTACGACATCATTGCAAATGATCGCTATAAAATAATATTTTTGCAACGCTTTAGGTGTCAATATTAATTGGGTTTATGTTTAAAATATAATTGTACTGCGGATAATATAAACTTTATTATACACTTCTTCTCCGCTTCTCTGAAGCAGAAGAATTTCTTCTCATATTATTCCTTATAATAAAAATTTAAATCCTCCCGGTAATAATAGTAAATTCTCTTTCGAGCTCTATGATTATTACTTACCAACTTTTTTAGATGACTACAGGAGTTCCGCAAGGATCGATTCTTGGACCGTCACTCTAAAGTCCAGAATTATAAACGTCCGTTAGTTAAATTTTAGACCAAATAAAAGATAATTTGTAATACAAGCGTTGGTAATGGCTATCCGTTAGCACAATGTTGATATATTAATGGATGTTTAATAAATATAAACAAAAAAAACTTAGTTTTACAATACTAAACAAAAATATGAACACTATTCAAATATATATGTAATGACAGTACTTTTACATGCCGGTTCCTAAAGAATGAATATTTATTTATTTATAAAAAAGTTTTAGTAAAAGATTTTTCGGACGTTCCATGAAGTTACGGACAGACAGGTAGGTAACGAAATCATTATTATTGGGATGTATATGAGATTCTGATACTCGCGAAACTCGTATACATTTTCTATCTACATACCTATTTTAATAAACAAATAATAACTTTATTCAACGATAATTTTGAGGATTTATATATAAAAGAATATAAAATTGTACAGGGATCAACTAAACCCCTTCTTTAGATCAAAGCGGACTCGCGTATATTTAAGACACCCTTAAACTGCATTTAAAGTACTTATTATTGCATATTTAAATCTCTCAGTATACAAAACGATTTACAACAGATGTTGCTTATTTATATTATTTATTTGATGTATATATTTATTTATTTAATACTTTTTAAGAATATTTAGTTTGAAATTTGTATAATGGCTTTAAAATTTAGAAAGCTCGTTTGACATGTTTTTAAACATGTCAAACGTATTGAAACCAGCTGTGTAACCAGACCTTGTACCAAGAAATTTACATTAGTTCATGTCTGTATATTTTGGGGGCCTGTGAATTATATAAATTTTATTCAAGTAATTATAAGTAACACTTTTTTCTATTATTAACGGTATTTAAATTTTATATTAATTAATGGTCATGCAAAGGAAATAAATTTTTTATCTCTTATATTGCTAGTCGTACAAATAATCATTTTATTTTAATGCAACATATTTTTATATTTTATTTATCCTAAACATGTATGTATGTTGGAAAAAGACCCACTAATCTCACTAGGATGAACCTGTACCGAGATGACCGACTTATAATATAATGAGAACAAAATACTATTTAAAATTTATCAATTGTATACTAAGTAGTTAATGAGAAAAGATTACAGATGTCTCTAGCATAATCTATTAAAATAAACGAAATATTCTCAAATTTGAACATATAAATAACTTTCAAAATTTGATAATGTTTTTACGAAGAAATTGGTTATCGTTACATTGTGCAGAGTGATCATTAAAGTTAGCTCATACAGGTTTTAAGCCCTGGGCCATCGTATACACACGATTTCCATATTCATAGCTTTGTCCCTGTGAGACTTCTATAATTTGTCTTAATGATTTAAGACCTGTTTTCTGAATTATTTGTGCAAATGCAGTGGACAATTATGTATTCACAAATAAATTTATTTTTCCGCCAAAGTAGGAGTAGAGTGTCCAAACTGACAATGAAAAATTGAATACCAAAGACATTTCAATATCATTTTTATTGCGAGGCATTATTGGTATTATGAGCATTAATCGTGCATTTTTTTAAATATATAAAACAATTTTTATTAATCAATTAGAAAAGTCATACAGAAAAAAATATTTTTACTGTCACCGGGACTCGAACCACGGACCTCCAATTCCATCCGGGAATGGCGCGTTATCCAATTTCGCCATGACAATCTGGTAAGTTAACGAAAAATTTTCAACCTTATATGTAGTCTCTTTTTAATTGATCAACATTTTTATTCCATTTTTAAAGCAATCCATTTTTTTATAATGCAATAGTTGCGAATACCTTCGCGTATCTACCGCTAGAGGACGCCAGAAATAAATATTTAATTTTAATTTTTGGAAACATTTGATACAACACATATATATTAAAGAAACACATATTAATTACTAATAAATATATAAATATGTTGATCACACGTACGATGCTATACATAAAATAAAGCGCAAAGCTTCATGGAACCCCCTATCAATGCAGTAATATAAGCTTTATTTTATCTATGCTGTTAGAATTAACATAAAGCTCCATTGCATTTGCTTCTTCCAATTACATGCATATTCCAGGATTAATGGCTCCATTTCAGAGAGGCGTTGTACATTTCAAAGATACGCCTAAGATACGAGATGAAACCAGTTTGATAGAGAGTAAAAAGAGGCTGCGATGGAGGCTGCGGCGGAATCAATTCGACAAGTCTAAATAAATAAAAGTAAAAGTTCCAACCCGATCTCGCCCAGGGCTTGGGACGGGCCGGAACAAACCGGAACACCGCTCCGGTTCGCGGGATTCTCGCCAATATAGATCCGGCTCGTGATATCCTTTCCATTTCAATTACAGCTCCTGTTTGTTATTTTGGATTACATTAATAAATGTATGTTTTAAAAATTCAATGTTTATTCAATGTTACAAAGTTTATAATTTTATAGTGTTTACAAAATTAAAATAAGCTTTTTTCATTGTTGCTGAGAGTCTTGGCAGCAAGTAATCACTACAATTTGTTTGATGCCCTGCCTGCTACACCAGTAGTTTACTGTATTATAGCAGACAGTGCTCTTCCAGTAGTATAATGTTCAAGAATATTTAGTATTTATATAACATTTGTGAATCAATATTATTGGCAATTAAAATTGAGTAATAGCAATAATTGAATGTTTACAATCTAATAATGGTGTTAATTAATTCTATTATAGACAAAGGAAATAAAAGATCTGAATAGGATATTTAGTAAAATAAAATAAAACAATTAAAAGTATTTAGAAACATGAAAGTAAATGTTCTTGTAGGATTAGTATGTAGTGGCCTAAGCCATTACTAAGAGTTTAATATATTTTGAATTTGTTTGTTCTTGTAGATTCTTTTGCATTGTTTGATTTTTTACTTTTTTATATAAATTAATTACTTATTAAAGAATTTAGGTTGTTATTACGGTAGTTAGACATATTTAACTGTAAATAGTTGCGGATATTTTTACGAACCGTAAGTTTTTTCGAGAAACGATTCTCGACGTATCGTTGAATGCTTATTCAACGTCATCAGGAGGACGACCTATACCCGCGGAAGTAGAGGGTGGACAACCTTTACCCGTGGACCAGTCCGCCCTCTACCTCCGCGGGTAAAGGTCGTCCTCCTGATGACGTTGAATAAGCATTCAACGAAACTTCGAGAATCTTTTCTCGGATAAACATACGGTTCGTATACGCTTTACCCGCGAACCAGTCCACCCTCTACTTCCGCGGGTATAGGTCGTCCTCCTGATGACGTTGAATAAGCATTCAACGAAACGTCGAGAATTGTTTCTCTGAAAAACATACGGTTCGTATAAAATATCCGCAACTATTTACAGTTAAATTTATTACTTATTTGTATTGTGATCTTTCAAAGGCTGTGTATGTTAGAAAATAAAATAAATATACTTGTTATAACTCTTCAAAAACGATGATTTTTTTATGCTTGGATATCATTTAACATCAATTAGTTATACATTTAATAGTCACAACATCAAAAAAAATATTGCGAAATCAACCTAATTTATACAACAATATTTTTTTTATTATATATTTTTAAAATTCACGGATATTGGTTTGTACGTATATGAATACTTGATAAAGTTTTGGGGATCGATTGTCTGGGGAATTAATTTCCGGGAGAAACAATGTGGAGGGAACAATTGTTGGAAATTCTTCATCAAAACTGGACATGAACTATATATTTGCCTAATGAGGATATGAGGATTATTTTAATGATATTATTTTTAAAAAATTACCTTTGTACCAAACACCGTACAAAATAATTGATATGAAAGAAAATACTTTTTATTATGTAAGTGAATAATTTTTATTAAAAAATGTGTAATATTTCGGTTAATTTCAGACTTTCCGGTTGATTAAATTTCTTCCAAATTCAGCCCTGATTTTATAGCATTGGGTTCAAAGTATTTAATTAAGAAACTATATAATATTTACATTTATAAAAAATATTTAGAATTTTCTCATCATGGTTAGAATGAAACGGTAAATTTTTAAATTATTAAAATAATATTAAAAATTTAAAAGACATAACCTTTAATTTAAATTGATAATTTATGATATCCTCAGACTTACTGGCATTTTTGAAAATTTAGCGGAATTGAAGAACTCTTGGAATTGCTTAAAAGATCCCAATAAAGTCCAATTCAACAAGATTATTGACCTCTGATGAATGAATATGGATGTGACGAACATGTGATAAATTTTTAAATTCCTTAGAAGCGTATCGTCTGACATTTTGATCGAAATTTACATACCTATTTGCAACCAAATTTTGAAAATAATGTTCTCTCTAAAACTTGACATCTTAATAACTACGCAAAATTTGTAAAGGATGCCGTTCAACAAATTCGGGAGAGAGAGCTGTGAGGTGGTTACAGGGTGAACGGTATTTATGTTAAAGGCAGGAGCCTAAAGCGCAACGATTTCAGCAAAATTTGGAACGAATGGCGTTCAATTTAATTTGGAACTAGTGATATCGCAGGAACGAGATAGTGTATCCTTAAAATGGAATGAATCATTTGGATGAAGAATTGTACATGAAGGAAGGAGTGAGGTAGCCGAGAGGAACATAGTACAGTGTTAATATTTTATGCAGGGTTCTAAAGGGTTATATTGCAAAATTTGCAATATAACTCTTTAGAACCCTTTAGAACCATGCAAAAAACATATGACGCACGAAGAGAGTGGAAATACCAGGGTAAGGAGATGGCGGCAATGTATATTGTCGAACTAAATAATAACTACGCAAAATGGAAAAAGTTAAATGTATAAATAATTGTAGTGAGAGAAAGGGGCGAGGTGCCCAGGTCAAATGTATTAAAATCTATCGCAGGGTCCTAAAGAGTATATATGAAAAATTTAAAACATTTATATTATAGCACAGGTTAGGGTGACATGAGGGAATGAGATTTTTCTATGTTTAGCGCAAGGTCCTAAGGAACATGTATCCAAAATGGTGCGGATAAACAAATATACCTGGAGGAAGAAATGAGGTGGCTAATGTTTTACACAGGATCATTTAAAGTGTGCAAAATTTTGAAAGGATCGTACCACAGGGCATCACAGACATGAACTGACGTAAACTTCCTGGAGAACAATCTGGTTCCATCACGTTTGACTTGTTTATACAAATTACAACGAGTATGTAAATTTTAAAGCTATTATGAAAAGGCCAAACTGAATACTCTCAAAAAGTATAACGTATTATTAAATAAGTTGCGTTTTGTTACAAAAATATTTTTTTACTTGAAGAGAGACTCGGTTTGGGATGATTTTTTTAAAAATAAGTTTTGTTTACTAAAATATTTACTATATTAATGCAAAAATAAATACTTTATCTGTAGTATGCATGTGTCTTAAACATTTGTGAGGGACATATTTCTCCTGTGACCCAATCCCCTCGCCTGATGAGAGGTGATGTCCTTATGAAGAGGTTTAGTTGAAAAACTGAAATGGATGTCTATATGCTTTGCGCAGGGTCCTGGTCCTAAGAAGTAAGTATTCGAATCAGATTTTTAAAATAACGCACCTTTTATATTACATATTTTTATATGTTGTTATGGTAACGCACCTTCCCGGATGGATAGACAGAAAATCCGGGTTCGAGTCCCGGTAGCAGCCAAATATTTTTTCGTTGATTTGATTCTTCTGTACATATGCCTGTACAGAAAAATCAAAAATATTGAAAAAAATGCAAACTTTGATGTCGCATATCTGCATAACTATTAATATAAGTTCATGGTTGCTTGAACATTTTCTACCCATCACTAAAACTGGAATCTAACTCTAAGGTATTTTAAACTAGCACCTTTATACTGTACATATGGACGCAAATTTCTAAGTATTAGAGTCGCACATGACCAGAATAGTTACGGTAAAACAACCTTTTGAAACAAAAAATAAATTTGTAAGTGCGTTAGGTTAGGTTAGGTTAGGTTAGGTTAGGTTAGGTTAATCCCGGTAGCAGCAAAATATTTTTTCGTTGATTTGATTTTTCTGTACATATGTCTGTACAGAAAAATCAGAAATATTGAAAAAAATTCAAACTTTGATGTCGCATATCTGCATAACTATTAATATAAGTTCATTGTTGCTTGAACATTTTCTACTCATCACTAAAATTGGAATCTAACTCTAAGGTATTTTAAACTAGCACTTTTATACTGTAGGTATATATGGACGCAAATTTCTAAGTATTAGAGTCGCACACGATCAAAATAGTTATGGTAAAACAACCTTTTGAAACAAAAAATAAATTTGTAAGTGCGTTAGGTTAGGTTAGTTTAGGTTAGTCCCGGTAGCAGCAAAATATTTTTTCGTTGATTTGATTTTTCTATACATATGTCTGTACAGAAAAATCAGAAATATTGAAAAAAATGCCAACTTTGATGTCGCATATCTGCACAACTATTAATATAAATTCATGGTTGCTTGAATATTTTCTACCCATCACTAAAATTGGAATCTAACTATTTTAAACAAGCACTTTTATACTATATAATATATGGACGCAAATTTCTAAGTATTAGAGTAATATTATATTGACCATGACCAGAATAGTTATGGTAAAAAAACCTTTTGAAACAAAAAATAAATTTGTAAGTGCGTTAGGTTAGGTTAGGTTAGGTTAGTTCCGGTAGCAGCCAAATATTTTTTCGTTGATTTGATTTTTCTGTACATGTGTCTTTCCAACTGATTAATAGAGTTAGTTTTAAGAGTTACAGTAATTTTTTATGAAATTACTACTTCATAAAAATAATGTGCTCTTTAATGAAATATAATGGATAGTTTTGTATTAATATGACTACGGCCGTTTGGCTGGTAAGCCGCCTGCATGCCAGCCGGCCGGTTGAGCGCGCGATGCCCCACCGGGTAATAATAATAATAATAACAAGTTGCGTAATATCTCCCGGCCTACAAAAATGATCATTACCGCAACGACTTAGTAAATGATTACGGGCTAAATGCATTACATTTATTTCCCATTTACATATTTTATGCAGCGGCGGGCTCCTGCACCGGCTGGGAGCGGCGCTGCGCGGCTTGGCCGTGCTGTCGGCGCAGAGGAAAACGTACTTAAGTAAGAATTCTCTAAATTATTTAGTAACGTCTTTCAGGTCTTTTGCAAAAAAAGTTAAAGTGAACATTAAATGAATGAATACTTTAAACAAAATTGTTATATCTAGTAATTGTTATATAGTGAATGCCCAAGAAATACAAACAAGAAAAAATGATAAAAAGTGGAAAGCAAATACATAGCAGGAGCACCATACTAAAAGATAAATATAATATAAAGAAGAAAGCATTAGCACAATTGAAAAGCATAGAAAAGCACAATGTAATAAAAAATTACATAACATCAGGAATAAATTAAATATTCATTTATAACAATATACACAGGCTGTAACAGAGCTAGTCCATAATACTACGCAGGTGGACTCCTACCTTGATTTGAGTCAAAAATTTTGAATCAACCATAACCTTATATCAATAGTTACGCAGTCATGCAATATGAAAGTTTGCATTTTCTTCAATATTTCTGACTTATTTTTTACCAAACGTTAAACTATAATTACAGTAACTTATATCAATTACAAAAAATTCATTCGTTTCAATACAAGTTAAATTAGATGATAAAAACCCTGGAAGGAGTCCAACGTTTACAAAAAATAAAAATGCAAACTTTGATGTCTAACTATTAATACTAGGTCATGGTTTCTCGGACATTTTCGACTCATTACTAAAGCAATAACCTACCCGTAAGGTATTGTAGACTAGCTCTGTTACACCCTTTATATGGACGCAAATTTCTAAGTATTAGAGTCGCGTATGACCTGAATAGTTATGGAAAAACAAGTTTTGAAAGAAAAAATAAATTGGTACGTGCGTAAGAAGTTTTTATTTATTTTTTATTTATTTATTAAAGGAATCTCAACAGTACAATTATTTACAATGACACAATATAATAAACAGCTGGTAGATACAAACATGAAAAAGCTTAATCTAAGTAGAACAGAAAAGACAATAATAAAAGAAACAATAGGGAAAATAATTATTTATTTGTTTATTTATCTTAATTATTTAGTTCCACACATAATGTTGTGTGGGCTAATACATGATTTTACTTAAATATATTGCATTTCATGTGCATTTAAAAGTTTTTACAATAAAATTTTTGCACTCCTGTTTAAACCTCCTTACATTCATCGTGTTTTGAATTTCGTTTGTCAGGCTATCGGAGATTTTTAGACCTTTGTACATCGAACAATTTTGTGTACAATACAATACAATATACTTTATTCTTTGATTAACTGTTTCTAGTCCTAGGGCCTTCAACATTTTTGTTATTTTTGTTCTCCTATTATACTTCAATATTATGCGCATCGCTCTGTTCTGTACTATTTGAAGTTTCTTTAGCATTCCTTCGTTGCTTATAAATAATATACTGAAAAAATAATCTATTTGCGGGAGAATCATAGTACGGTATATTAATAAATTAAAACATAGTCATCAAATAAACAAAAGCAAGTATAAAAGCAGTTATAAAGGAATTTTTTTTTTAGATAAACATAAGTTAAAATACAAATGAATACGCAAATACCAAACAATCATAAAATGCCAATAGTAAAATATTAAAGGAAAATAAGAATGGTAGTGAGAGGAGGAAGTGGAGGAGTGAGGTGGCTGGGATTGCGGTTGAGCATAAGGCTGAGAGTTGAATTTAGTTGATCCATTGGAATACATAAAAAAACGCACTTTGTTGTATACTTTGCTTGGAGCATAGCTGGACAGAATGCGCATTCGCAAAAAGACATTTTTTCAAAATAATAAGTATCCAAAATCATTATTTCATTCGCTTTGACACAACTCAAATGAAAAACCTCACTGAAAATTTATTGTTAAATTTATGTATGGTTTATAATCATTTTATATATAATTCGCAACTAACGATATTTAATTAAAATGTAAAAAATGACAAATAAGGATGCTGTCATGATTTCTAAAATGAAAAGGCCTGCACTTAATCAATTGTTTCCAAAGCAGTAAGCAGTATGTTTGGGAGTATTTTGGAATGATTTGGAAAGATCTGGAATACGCAGGAAAGATCGAGAAATCTTAGCAAGAACAGTTTGCCTTGATAAGCGAGTGCGAGACAACAGCTTCCCAGCGAATAGATAGCGAACTACAGAATCATTGCGATTAGCTATAGAAACGGTGGAATATTCTAGGCGGCGAATACAAAGTGTACCAGAGACAAGTGGAATATTCTAGCGCAGAATTAGTGCGAATTACAGAATAGTCTTTCGGCTACAGTCTTGTAACTTTACTTTTAATGAATGTTTGATGTTTATTGTGTTTATTTCGTTCACCGTGGCAGCGAACCCATTAAATTTTTTTTGTATAAAAATAATAATTTGATTTATTTTTAATTCAATAAAACTAACATAACATTGTTAGGCAATAGAATGGTAGGCACGACCGATTTTCTGTTAACAATATAAAATATTGAAAATATAATTTACTATCATAAAATAAGTAGCTTGTTGGTGTAGTGGTCATGAAGATCTGTGATCTGGTGGTTGGTGGTTCGAGCGCCAATCCAGGACGCAAGCAAGTTAGTCCTATTTTCATGGTACAAGCTTTTAGTTTCATTTGAGAATAGTCAGTCAATATTAATGCGACACGTATTATTACGTGTTCACGAAACAATTTATTTTAAAAAGAAATAATATTGAAACATTTTGGCGCAATAAAGTATGAAATTTGTAAAATATAATAAAACATCGTTAAATATAAATAATGATATGCTTTAATGTGTTTAAAATATCCCACGCGAATAATGATTGTATTAAATTGTAAAACATCATAAAATTCGTCTATAAAATTATATCACAAACATTTGAAAATAATTAATTGAAACATTCTATCGCCACATCTTTATAATTGTTATTACCAAATATTTTTATCGCATTCATTTATGTTTCTCTGAATTTTTCTCGGCTCTCCAAAAAGTTGATATTTATTATAGTAGGTAGAGGAATAACTAATGCCTAGAAAATATTCAAATCATTTTACGATTGGCTAAACGACAGTGACGCCACGGGATCGCGCCTAATTCGGCAATTTGTATTCGGATAATTGTGACACGGCGTTTGCGCTCTTATGAATGGGTGGCGACGTCCATGATCCGTCTAATTTCGTATGCAAATGCATTCGGAAATGCGGCGATAATTCACCACGTGGCCGCCGGGCGAGCGCCGATTTAACATACAATACGAGCATCATTCGGCGCCATTGTCTCCAGAGGATATGTCGCGACAAAGGACGCAGCGAACCTCCAAATAAAACAAAAAATATGACGTCTGAGAATTTCGATTTCGCCAAGGTAAAATGTAAAGCCCCTGTGAATTTAGTCACAATCAGGACTGCAGCAACAAATATTGAGGACTTCCAAGGTGCAGACACTGTGGGTGATAGCAGGGAAGACTCTGGGGGATCACGTGAGGAACACCATAGATACGTAAGGCTGAGGGCATTGTACGATGAAGAAAGAGGAACTGGTTTGATCATGTCCAGAAAATGGACAGAACCAGACTCCCTTATTTCGCAGTACATAGTCACCCTCACAGAACCCGCCCTCGCGGAAGACCTCCCAAAAGATGTAAGGACAGCTGGGAATCCACCTCACAGGAGGCGCTTTCCTCTGGAGATCATACCACAGAGGTCTTTAAAAAAGAATTAACTTAATTTAATTTCAAATACCAAAATTTAATAAGGAATGGATATCAATACCGCAGATTCACGATTAAACAGGATAGAATGAAGCAAGTTACTAAATGTGACATAATTATTCGACAAATAAAATTAATCGCATGGAAAAAATATAAAAATAACCAAAATACTTACCTTAGCAAAATACAGAAAACGAAAAATAGAGCAGATGTGAGTGAATGGAACGAAAGGAAAAAGATTGGCTGAAAATTGGCTAGGATCACGTCTGGGGGAGGGTATATGTATCACTAATATGTGTGTGTGGTGCAGTATGTACATATGATTGATTGATCTGGCCTGATGAACAGAATGTTGCATGCTTATTATCATACAAGTATAGTCTAGCTTACCCACTGCAATTAAATCATAAAAAAGACTTGGCTCTAATGTAATGATAAGATTTTGAGGTGCCAATAATCCATCTTTGTACATCTCACATTCCACGTGCACATTTACGTCATAAAACCAAAATTAATTTCAGAATCCCTCCCAAACTAGTTCATTCAATTTATGTTATCATCTACTCCCATCCTTCGAACCAATACCATAATCCTTGGTTGCCCTTCACCTTTTCCACCTTTCCTCAACTTACTGTAATCAAAAATTCTCTTATATTGTCACTTTACCAAGAGCATTTTCTTAGGTTTTCACGGCCACTCAGAATCTTCAAGTTTGTGTTTACTGGGGTATTATGCCGTGTTGTTACGACCTTTCGGGCCGACGTTTCGGATCCCATTGCAGGGTCCATCATCAGGGCTGATGTAACATACATACATCAGCCCTGATGATGGACCCTGCAATGGGATCCGAAACGTCGGCCCGAAAGGTCGTAACAACACGGCATAATACCCCAGTAAACACAAACTTGAAGATTACCAAGAGCACTTTACAATCAGCAGTGGAAAGTTCCAAATTGGAATAGTTCACTATTTTATTATCATATGTACGTAAATTTTCAGATTTTTTGTTAATATTCCCAAAGATATATAAATAATAATGCATTAAGAAAAGCGGAAGAAAATCTTTAAATTGTGTTACATTCATCCTCTTTTCCTTGCTCTTTTTTCTGTTTATCGAATTTTATTAATGTTTACTAGTACTCGGACTAAAACTCTTCAGTTTACTAGAAAAATCATTGGCTTTTTTTTACAATAAATTATTCATTACACTTTTCTGGATGTCATTTTATATCGTATTGAAGTTTTAGGAGTTTAAAATGCATTTTTCTTTGTTCACCCGACACGTATATAACATATTCGCTCGTAACTCTATGCACCCAGATTATTTTGAACATCCTTCCATAGATCCGCATCTCAAGTTCTTCATGCCTCCTGATCATAACTTTCATATAATTTTATATTATTCGTGTTGTCTGTATTATTTTATAAGAGTAATATATTCATGAGTTCTCTATGTAGGTTCGAATCTAATATTTAATCATATGATATTTTTCAATTTTATGAAAATAATCAATAAAGGGTATAAATTGGTTTTAACTTACATTATCAGCAAAAACAGCACCGTTTTTTCTCACAAAAGCATCTGAAAAGAAAAAAAAAATACATGAAATTTTTTTCTAAAGCAGAATGAAAATACACAACATGAATATTTTAAACATCAAGGACTGGTTGTTTGATCAATACTTATAGTAAAATGACGCGTTGTTTGGCTTTGATTGGTAGAAAACCTAAAAATTCTTGTTATTTAACTTTAAATATTACTACTTATCAAACAACCGGCCTTTAAAAACTTAATTATTTAGGATCCTAAAGAGTTAATAAGACATATTTGAAACGGGTGGCTTTTTATCGTGGGGTGAGGATAGTGTGACTAGATGGAAGAGGGGGAGTTCCAATGTTTTGCGCAGGGACCTAAAGAGTATTTGAGTAATAATGCAAAATTTGAAGTAGATGACGTTCAACTTAAAACACATTTATAACGGGATGGGGTGGGTTAACCAGGGGGAAACGGTTTGATGTCTTTGTTGTGGGCAGGATCCTAAAACGTGACATTGCAAAATTTGGATGCAAACATGCATGAAGTGGATATCATTCAATGTAATATAATGTGAGGGGAGTATTAAGTTGGCCAGCTAGTGGAGGAAAGCTTGCGCAGGGTTGTAAATAATAAGTATGCCTACATTTGGAATAGAGAATATTCAATTAAGGTAGTTTGGAATTTATGACATGTATATTAAGGTAATGGGATGGTGTATACTTTGCGTAGAGTCCTAGAGTAGAGAAACCACATTCCATGTACGAACCATACGGCCCACTAAACACTTAGGTACCTATGAGAGAAAAAAATTGAGGTGGTGTCTTACAAAGCACAACGATATTAAAACACGCACGTCGCACGCAGCAGTGTGAACCAGGCTGTATCCCCACGACCAGAGCGCGCGCCCTGCTACCAGAGCCTGGCCTGCAATGCCGTACAAAACGACTTCAACTCAATTTCAGATACGTTTCGAAAATGATCTAAATGTAAGTGCAGTGCGGGGTGAAATTACATGCAAAGCGACCGCAGCATGACTATTCTCGGAGCGGTGATTTCCTGCGAGCGGGCATTATAGATGGGAGATCCATCATCGCTCATTCTCACGGGGATCACGTGACCCAGAGGAGGAAGTCCGCCATTACCGGCCACAGTTTGTTTGCGGGCAGGATACTTAATCAGTTATTAGCCGAGCAGCTTTATTCACATCGGCTCCGAGGGACGGCAGGACTACCCGACTGAAGCCATTTTCAAAAGCGAGGCTCATAAAACAGAGCAGAGGTGGATTACAAACTGGGGACGACAGCCTGAGAGAGGAGTGGACGATCGGATAAAATCAAGAAAAGAACAGAGTGTGCAAAACGCGCATCAGACCATTGCTCACGTGCGGAAGTGAGACAAGAGTACCGAGTAAGAGAAACGCGCTAGCATTGCAGGTTTTTTGTTTCGGTAGCGAGGATAATTTTGAGGCGTATCTTTGGACCAGTTCTAGACAACAAACTTTGGCGAAGAGGCTACAAGAATGAGCACTATACATCACAAAATTTATGAAATTAGGAAGTCTTTGGTGGCTGGGTCATGTAAAGAGAATGATTGAACAACAAGCACTGAAATCCCAGCTGGATTCAAGACCTACAGGGCAAAAGGGCTTAGGAAGGCCAAAATTAAGATGTATCGACAATGTCGTCAAAGGCATATCTGCCTTAGAGATCCAGAACTTGAAAGAGCTTGCGCAAGACCGAGATCATTGGAGGAAGACTCTGGAGGAGGCCAAGTCCCAATAGTGATGATAATAGGAACAGTGGATGCCCAGCGACATGCCTGAGATAACCAGGGAAATCCGTATGGGAACAACCAGAGAATTATCTGGTCCGGTACCCAGAGAATTTTCTATGAACTCAGGTGAGCTGGACGTAGTGCATCATCTGTCGAATCTGCCGTAAAATTGATTTAAATAGCATCAATCGCACCCTCCACCTTCTTGGACAGTCAATTTCGGGACCGTAGCTTGTGAATGATTAATCCGAGCAGAACGATACAAGTGTTAAACTACTTGTCATAGGCTCCTATATGCGTTTATTATAAACACAGTGCAAATATAAAACAATAGATTCAATCTTTGATGTATAATAATAAGTTCAAACAAATTCACGTTAATCCAATGACCATTTCTCCGAAAAAAGTTTTTGATATTATCTTTAGCACTACTCCAACATATCATCGAGTTTCATGACGTTGAAAATTTTACAGAATAATTTTTTTCATATTCCCATCACTTTGCCCTCGTAATACAATCAGCGGACTGGCTTGAACATTGGCTTCCCAAACTGAAAGTTTCGGGTTCAATTCTGGACGAGGCTGCAATAAACATCACACCCCTATCAAAGCAAGACTATCACCTTTCCAAAAAAAATGTTCTTGAGTTATGGATATCATATTTTTATACAACGTTAATTCTACTACGTGTCAAAAGATCATCTACGTGCGACTTTCCATTATTATTTTATAATGAAAAATGTTATAATTTGCATTTGTCATTATTAGGTACCTGTTTGAATTACGAAAACAATAATTTTCAAGCCCTATGAATGCACTTGGATGTGTAAATTACTCAAACTTGGGTATTTTTGTGATATGTTTCATTCAAGCGTTTGATTTGGGCAATAGAAACATAAAATAAATATTGATACCATTATGGATCACTGAGCTGGTGTGCGTGTGCTCATCCACGGCGCTGATCAAACACGAGACCAATCCTCGTCGTAATACCCCATCTCCGTCCAGTCCAGATAATAAACTCGGTAGAAATTGTTCAATACAGCGTGTAATTTCTCGAAATCAATTACGAATGTAAATAAGATTTAAAGCATTTAATATTTTTTCTATTTGCAGCCGGATCTCGAAGATTCCAGGTACTTAGCTCACGCGTAATCAGAGGCCGCGTGAGCTAAGTACCAGGAGCCGCATCCGAGCTGATCACTTCCATCGGTGCAGTCCGCATCGGAGGGCATCGCTTATCAATTTCCTATGCAAATATGCCCTTTGCTCGACCGGCATCGTCCGCTGCACAGGGGGTTCAGGCACTAAGGAACACCTTTTTTATTATCATTTATATGATATTCAAGAACACATTCTTATTGTGAAGTTGCATCTTTTTCAGAACAAAGTTCTGTGAAATTTAAAACCAAATTAATAAGAATGTGTTCTTGAACATAATATATGTATGTTGTATCAAATGTGTCCAAAAATAAAAAATGAATTAAATGGTTAATTCTGGATCCCCTAGCGGCAGTTACGCAAAGTAATTTGTGCCTACCGTACCGGAAAAAGTGGATTGCTCTAAAAATGGATAATATAATACGTTAATCAATTAATAAATTAGACTTACAGATAAGGTCGATATATACACAGAATTGGATAACGCACCTGCCCCGGATAAGGTGAGATCCGTGGTTCGTATCCCGGTAGCAGCCAAATATTTTTTTGTAGATTTGATTTTTCTGTATGTCGTTCTAATTGATTAATTAATTTGGTTTTAAAAATCATTTATATCGTTATAAAACATTACGATTGCTGCTACAATGCTAGCTTCAAATGCTTCAGCTGCTTTTGGTTGGATATTTCCAGCTGTAATGTCACGTAATCTGTTTCTCACCTACGTATACGTTGTTGGATAAAGTTCTGTCTTTCAATTTCGTTTTCACCCAAATTTTTAAATGAATATTGTGGTGTTTTTATGTTGGCAACTCTGATCCAGGAGGGGAATCTGTTCTTCACATTCTGTAAGAATCATAATAAAACGTAAATCCGATGTGTTATTTTGGAGTGATGAATGAAAAATAAATTGTGATTGTCGAAACATACGTCGCAGATGGATGGTTGGGTTAACGGTTTCGAAGTCATTCGGTAATAGAACTTCTTAGCCTTATTACTGTCGTAACACATATTTGTTAGTTCATGGAATAAACGTTGTGTTTCTGCGAGAACTTTTAACATTTATAAGTATTGTTTACGACTAAACTTAATTTTATGGTTAAATAATTTTCTTTTGTTTTTAAGCTAAATGTGAAAATTCTATCGCAAGTTTGGGAGCATTTCATAAAATTCAAGAATAAAGAAACGTCGCAACAATATCAACAATATCCGGTAAAATTGTGCCGTTTAATTATATATTTTCATTTTTTATATATATTTTTTGATATATTATAAAATAGATTGATTGTCAATACGCACATTCAATACATTTCATTCAAATTAGATTTTTTTTAAATGTTTTTTTTAATATTGAGAATTAATTATATGTGTATTTTTATTAAGTTTATCTTTTTTTTTGTTTATACATGTTTAATTTATAATAACAATGTAATTAATATAAAATACTAGAATGGCTCAAAACTATCACATAACACACGCCAAAACAAAAACAGGACAATCCCGACTAATTTGCAACGGATTAAAACTATACAACGACCTGCCACAACAGACCAAACAACGGACCACTGACAAATTCAAAACAGATGTGACGAAAATGCCAAAACTCAACTAAATTATATTATTATTATATTCCTATATTGAATTATGTAAAAATTTTATCCATAAACCTTTTAAATTTCTATTATATTTCAAATAATTAAAAAAATAAAAATAATGTTTATAAAAAAAAAAAGATCTTTTATTTTAAACAAAAAATTATCAACATATCACGAAACCCGGGATCCCGGGAATAATCAAATAGAATCCTGAAAAAAGACCCGGGAATGGAGAAATCCTAATACCGATAATTCGATGCATCGATCACTAGATTAAGCGTCATGACCACTATACCAACAAGCTACGTTTGACAGCATGAAAAACACAAACCACAAAACGGGCGATCCGTGCGAGCATAGTCAGGGTCCAAAAAAGTGTACAAAACAGCCTACGTGTGAAATAAAGTGCTAAATTAGTGCGGATGACGAAATAGTGAAGAGTTGAGTTTGTATCCAGTGTTTTTTTTTAATAAATAAAAGTTAAATTTGGGTCATATTGAACAATATCATATTTAAATTAAACAACATCGGTAATATTATAGATTGACAGAAATTTCTAGACGTTTCTTGTTTATTGAAAAGGTGCATGACTCCAAAAAGATTGCTTGTGTCGCGTTGTTGCCACATCAACACACATGTGACTGCTTTAAAGTGGACGACCGTGAAATCTATATGCGTACATGTCAGACATATAAAAACGCACGAGGCTTATCTGAGATTATATACATTTAAATAAGCTAATAACCTTTAATGTTCCGTTATTATTTTACGAACCTTAAATCATGGCAAATATTAAAACGCAAGGCGCATAGCTCAATTATGAGAGAATTTTATTATACACAGTTGTTAACCTTGGAAATAATTAGTACTGTTTATGGTAAAATTTATTCTGTCCAACGCTGATGTATTTTATTATAATTTCTTAACTTATATTCACGAGATAATTGTATTAGGAAAAAAAAACTTTCAATTTTCTATTACTTATAAATCGGATATACCACCCCTGCACAAAACAGAGTTTCTGGTTCGAAAAATTATACATAAATACATGTTAAATAAGAGATTTACCAATATACTCCTAAAAATTTACAAACATCTTAAGTTATTTAATAATAATGACTAGTTCTAAGGTTCACATGGGTAAATAAAACATCATCATCATCATCACTCTTGGCTCTACAACCCCTGGTGGGTCTTGGCCTCCTCAAGAATCTTCCTCCACTCATCTCGGTTTTATGCCAGCTCTTTCCAGTTCAGAAGCTCCAAGGCAGATATGTCTTTGGTATAAATAAAACATAAAATTTGTTGTTTAGAATATAATTATAATATTGCATATAAATTCAATATATCATATTAATGTATACGCCAAGAAATTAAATGAAATTAGGCAGATCACATCACTCGGGAAACGGACAAATATGTGACGAACGTAGTCATCCAGTATTCGAGGGAAATCAAGAAGCCGACAGGCCGCCTTTTAATCCGCTGATCTGACTAAAATGTCAAACTCTACAAAAGTGTGGATTGGAAAATATAAATTATAAATTATTAAAATCTGAGACAATAAATTGAATTATATAGTGCTAAAAAAATTTGACGTTTAGCAAGCACGTTGAAATTATCAAAAACTTATCAAAGGATGATATCCTATAAAAAAAGCGGGATGTCTAGATGATTTTAAAACACATGTATAAATCATTTACTATTCGAGTCACTTCACAAAAAAATATAGTATATAATATTTCTACACATTCAATAATCTGTAATTTTGTTTTTTAATTTGTACATCCCATATTTTAATACGACATTGTTATTTTTTGAAACTTCTTATGTGTGCACTATTATGCAATATCTATTTTGAAGCATGCTGAACATATTTTAAACGTTAAAGGATTATACTAAGATGGCAGAGCCCTGCTTTAGCATGCGAGAAGTACAGGGATCAATGCACCTATTTTATTTTATTTCAAAAAGGATTTGAAGGCGCCTGATATTAATGCCAGTACCAGATAAATGCATAGATTAAATATGAAGTAAAAGAATTTTAAACCCAGTTTTCCTGGCAATTTTTTTTTGGATTCTGGCAAAATAAACATATTCTATTATATGTTAATAAAGAAGAAGTATTATTTTGAAAAATTGCATTAAAATATTGGGAGCATGATGAATCAGAAACATTAAAAAAATAATGATTCATTGCACAGATCACTCCTGCTTATATCCTGGTCTAATAAAATACACCACATGACGTCCGATTCTCGTAGAGAAAGGCAGACAGAACGCCAAACATTCATATCCTGAATCATCTATCGCTAGTTCAGTATCCTTAAACCTTCTGACGCCTGGGGATATATAATCCATGGTCATGATTGCTTTCTAGTTAAAGTCTACCACAGAAAAAAATGAAAAATTTTTCTACCCTCGGTGCAGTAGGTAAAGCTTTGACTTATTAATTGTTCTTCTTTTTATTTTAATTTATAAAAAACATATTAACATTGTATATTTTCACTACTTGTTTATAACTAATACTAAACATAAGACCAAAGGACGGCGTGAGGAGTGAGGTGGAGATTAGAGGCCGGTGGGTATGTGGGCGTGGTCGCTAGACGCAGAAAAGGGGATGGAGTTTGAATATTGCTTACATTTTTGTTACTACTCTTAAACCTCTTCTTGATTCTAAAATTGATGGAGTTTGAATATTGCTTACATTTTTGTTACTATTCTTTAACCTCTTCTTGATTCTAAAATTGATGGAGTTTGAATATTGCTTACATTTTTGTTACTATTCTTAAACCTCTTCTTGATTCTAAAATTGATGGAGTTTGAATATTGCTTACATTTTTGTTACTATTCTTTAACCTCTTCTTGATTCTAAAATTGATGGAGTTTGAATATTGCTTACATTTTTGTTACTACTCTTAAACCTCTTCTTGATTCTAAAATTGATGGAGTTTGAATATTGCTTACATTTTTGTTACTATTCTTAAACCTCTTCTTGATTCTAAAATTGATGGAGTTTGAATATTGCTTACATTTTTGTTACTACTCTTAAACCTCTTCTTGATTCTAAAATTGATGGAGTTTGAATATTGCTTACATTTTTGTTACTACTCTTAAACCTCTTCTTGATTCTAAAATTGATGGAGTTTGAATATTGCTTACATTTTTGTTACTATTCTTTAACCTCTTCTTGATTCTAAAATTGATGGAGTTTGAATATTGCTTACATTTTTGTTACTATTCTTAAACCTCTTCTTGATTCTAAAATTGATGGAGTTTGAATATTGCTTACATTTTTGTTACTATTCTTTAACCTCTTCTTGATTCTAAAATTGATGGAGTTTGAATATTGCTTACATTTTTGTTACTATTCTTTAACCTCTTCTTGATTCTAAAATTGATGGAGTTTGAATATTGCTTACATTTTTGTTACTATTCTTTTACCTCTTCTGCGCCTAATGACCACGCTCACATATCCACCGGACTCTAATCACCACTCCTCACGCCATCCTTAACTCTTAAGTTTAGTAAATATTAGTAATATTACTGAAGATGATGCGTAAGCATCGAAAATCTTCAAATCTTTATCAACAAATAGTGAAAGTAAACAGAGTTAACATTTTTTAATATATTTTATAAAATGGCCTTTCATTACACAAGGAAATTTCGAAAATATTTTAATTTATATTAAATTAACTAACGCCACTGCTATTATTTTGAAAGGAGCAGTCCTTCTCATAATCATGTGTAATAAATAACCAACCTTTGGTGAAGGAATTTTCTCTTGGTCAGTAACGGGAACAAGCCTATTTTCCCTATCGTATGTAAGCGGTTTCCAAATTGTTTATTACTAATTATTTGTGAGGTGGGTACCCAATAAAGTAGTTTGAATTTTTTAGGGTAGGAATAATTATTATTAGTTTTAATTGTACGATTGGCAAATTCCCGGGAGGTTATTATTTTTTAGACAAGGACGACGTGGTTTTACTATTTTATTTAAAAAGTAACTGCCGTATCAATCAATGAGTTCTTCTTTTTCATCGTATGCTTATTGCTGAGGTGAATAATGATGCTACAGGATATCCTATTGCAACGGCTTGCTACCTGCGGTCTGCAAAATAGACGAAGGAAAATCTTCAAGGACCTCAGCAGTTCACAACCTAGCGGTCACGATCCTCCGCTATGAGAGAACCGATTGGAAAAAAAATCGAATGGCTAGGGATTTGGGCACGTTTTTACGAGATTTAATAAAAAAAATACGCCGATGTAGTTCGTAAACTGTATAGAGTCAAATTATTCCTTTTTTTGTGGTTTCGATACAGTTTTGTGTACTCAGAGATTTTTAACTTATGGGAAAAATAGTACCTACTTGGATTTTTAAATTTCTGGTCAAAGACAACACAATTATGCTGACTTAGCTTTTGTTATACCGGAAATAGTCGCCTGCGACTTATTATGAAAAAATGAAAGGATTAAGGTGCTATGCGTCAGAAGTGCTCCGATAAATGAAAAAAACCGTATCACAAGTGTATTAAATCTAATGGGGACTACTTTGAAAGGGGTAAACTTTAATTCCACGTATGTTTTTATCAAACTTGTATTTGAAGTAATATGGAGTTATCCAGATCATCTACACAATGTATAAAAACTGATGATTTTTGCCTTATTCACCTGACACTGTTTTTTTTAATATGTATTATAGACCTTTCAGTGAGTATCTTTTATAAACCGAGCAGTTATCAGCTCAGTGAGCGCCTTTTAGAGTAGTAGCGAAGACAATATCATTTGGCGACAATTTTGACGTACTGGCAATATGGACAAAATGCCTGAAACTAGATTAACAAAAGAGATTATCCCTTAATAGCTCTCTCAGAGCAAGTGCTCACTCGGAGACTAAAAAAAGTTTCATAGAGTCCCTAAATGGAACCTTCAAAAAGGCAATACCAACTTTTGAACTACTCGGGAACTACTTTTACTGCAGAAGACAAGTCTAACTGAAGGGCAACCTATATGTCAATACAGGAAAACAAACCTTTTTCATCAGAGTTTTTATTAATATATGTTAATTGCGGTAGTTGTGTGTGCACCAATGCAAATATACATATTAAAACATTCCATTTATCATATGTATGAAGTACAACGTGATGAATGCGATTTGACAAATTGAAATTGAACACCGAGGTATCACAACCTTGGGTTGGAACTTAAATCTAGAAGAGCCTCTTTGCGAAGGCCGAAGACAGGTACAAGGAGTTATTCCGTATCGTCATTAAAGAATTAATGACGTCAGCAAAACATCATTATTCGAAACGGTTAGAGTACCTACGCTTTTAAATAAGTTTCGCAGTGATATCATTTATAACGATTTTATTTCCTCGGCGCCAAACATCATATTACCTACTCTTCCTTGTCACCCTACACCACATTCTCTACTCTTCCTTGGCGCCCAATATCGTATTCTCTACTCTTCCTTGGCACCCAACACTATGTACATTCTCTACTAACACTATATATTTTACTCTTCCTTGTCACCAACATCATATTCTCTACTCTTCCTTGGCGCCCAACACTATGTACATTCTCTACTAACACTATATATTTTACTCTTCCTTGTCACCAACATCATATTCTCTACTCTTCCTTGTCGCCAACATCATATTCTCTCCTCTTCCTTGATGCCCAACGCTATATACTCTACTCTTCTTTGTCGCCCAACATCATATTCTCTCCTCTTCCTTGGCGCCCAACGCTATATACTCTACTCTTCTTTGTCGCCCAACATCATATTCTCTCCTCTTCCTTGGCGCCCAACGCTATATACTCTACTCTTCTTTGTCGCCCAACATCATATTCTCTACTATTTCTTGGCGCCCAACGCTATATACTCTACTCTTCTTTGTCGCCCAACATCATATTCTCTACTATTTCTTGGCGCCCAAGACCATATTCTCTACTTTTCCTTGGCGCCCAAGACTTTATTCTCTACTCTTCCTTGTCACTCAATAACACGAACTCTAACTCTTCCTTAGCTCCCAACACCTTGGCACCTAATACCATATTGCACCCTGACTACAAAGACAATCACCAAAAACTTATTTTTTTGAGTATAAAGAATTGTATAGGGACGAATTTAACCCCTTCTTTAGGTTAGGGAATTTGCTCGCGGCAGAAGAATATTCACTCTCGTTTATATTTAAGACACATTCATATTTAAGTTCAAGTTTTTATTTTTACATAATTAAACCATCTAGTGCACAAAAATATATTTTTTACAGTAGCGTTGTTATATTAATTTTTCAAAAAATCATTTCAAACCTATTCTCACTCGTGTAAAAAATTTTGTAAAACTGTAATAATTTTTGACAATCAATGATAGAAAGAACTAGATCTCGGCGACACGAGAAAACCGATCTGTTTAATACTTTAATGCAGAGTCTGTCATTTTTGACGGGTTACAGCTAGCGTAATATAATTCAAATTAAAAACAAAAACAAAACTACATATACTTGGGCATAAAAAATTTCAATAACCTACCTACAGATATTAAGAAAATCGATGACTTACAACAATTAAAGAAAAAATAAACCAACACTTTAGATCGATACAATTTGACAATGCATAACAAGACATATAGCTAAGGAACGAATAAGCCAAATCCAAAATAAACTAATAAAGTGTAAGCCCCTCACCAAGCACATGAGCAAGTCTCATTTTTGGAGAGGCAAAGCAATAAAATAAAATGTATCTAAGTAGATTGTAATAGACAAATGTATTATGATTTAAATGTAGTTTTAATATTAAATAAAAATAAATTTTAAAAATTTAAAAAATGCTTAGAAATTTACTATAGTGAAAATTAAGTATGTAAGTTAAGCATAATTTAATATGAATATGTAATATGTTTGTTATATGAGAACACTCACGCAAACCAACTATGATATGCATTTTAGTGCGTTTATTTATTACCAGCTGTAATCCGTCAAAAATGACGGTACTTTTGCGTACCGGTTCCTAAAGAACAAGAACATATTTATTTATTATAGCCGACATCCATAAAATAGTAATAAAGACTTTCATTAAAATATTTGAACATTTTCTTTATATTTCCTCTGCCGGCAGTTAATGGTACTATTTTAAAACTTGGCGATTGTACTGGGCGAAACATGAAATGTTTGACGTCTTTGCTAAGTCCTATATGTACTGTATTTTTGACTGGTCACGTAGGCTCGGTGGTAGCAACATCGCTAAGATGCGGCCGGTCCGGGTTTATTGGCCCGGGGTTCAAGCGCAATCTCCAGCCGTTTATTTTCGTTTTTTTAGTCGTGAATCTACGGACAAACAGACAGATGAACGAACTGAGGGACATACAGACAACGAAATCATTATGTATATATTAAAAGAAAGAAACTTCTATCGCGTACAATGGAATTAAATTATTTATGAAACATGATATCAGGGGTGTAAATAATATTACGACTTTAAAGAGAACACCAAAAAATAGGTGATACTTATTTTTATATCTAAATTTATAACACTTAATCTAATAAATCTAATGCTGTATGTATATATTTGTAAATACAAAAATTATTGAATCACCTACTTTAAGAATAAATAAAAAATGTAAATAATGAAAAAAAAACGTAGATTTATTAATACCGAAAATAAAAGACATGTCTATAAAGAATAATGTAAATCATTCAAAAACCAGTTATGCTCGGTGACGTATGCCGATCTAGCAAATTTTAATGTGTCTGTGCTACAAGGCCAATGCAGGCAGACAGGTCATAATTAATATAATCGAATTGAACACATCTGTAATAGGAAATTCCTATTATTGGGAATTTCCTCCCATTCGGATATCACATCAGATTCCTACAAAATTATTGGATTTTCTTTAATGTTGTGTCATATTAATAAGAAATTTATAAAAAAATATTGTTAAAATGTGACTGCTTGGAGTGATTTTTATATTTATGTAATACAGTATTTATGTATCAACAACCTCAAAAAAAATTATATTTTTACAGAATATGTAGGTATATAATAACTAATAAGATACTATGTTATCAGTTATTATATATCACCTTCGCAAATCTGATTATTAACAAAACGCAATATGAATTAATAAGAAGAAGTTAAATTATGAAAAATTAATTTGCATGAATACAAAATTTTATTAAAGTGAGTGAATTAATGAAATATAAGTAACTGTAATGATAGTTCAAGTATTTGCAAAACAATAAGTCAGAAATATTGAAAAAAATCATTTGCATTAATACAAATTATATTAAAGTGAGTGAATTAATGCGATATAAGTTACTGTAATGATAATTCAAGTTTTTACAAAACAATTAGGCAGAAATATTGAAAAAATTCATTTGCATTAATACAAATTATATTAAAGTGAGTAAATTAATTCGATATAAGTTACTGTAATGATAATTCAAGTTTTTACAAAACAATTAGGCAGAAATATTGAAAAAATTCATTTGCATTAATACAAATTATATTAAAGTGAGTAAATTAATTCGATATAAGTTACTGTAATGATAGTTCAAGTTTTTGCAAAACAATAAGTCAGAAATATTCAAGAAAAAAGTTAATTTTGATATTCATAACAATTATTTTTAGGTCACGCCTGCTTGAAGATTTTCGAATCATTAGCAAGGCAGGGATCCAACTGTAAAGTTTTGGCTACTAGCCATCAGACATCCTGTATGCGTGTCAAACATGCATTCTACGAACACCACATATATTTCTACGAATAAAAGACAGATTCCTTGGATATGATGGGAATTTTTCGTTCGCACTACCAAAATGGCGACCCTCGATCTATCGAAGCGGTAACTCAACAACCCTTCAAAAGCTTTACATCTATTTCATCATCTACATAGAAAACATCGCCATTCGCGTCAACTGTCATCCGAGAAAATTTGAATGCATTCCCGCGCGAGCCGCGTTCGTTTCTCCCGTTCCGAATGCAGAATATCCCCGAGAGCGCGCGCTCGCCGCTGATTCGCCACACGTATCCACGACTCGTGTTTTGACCAATAGCGAGTCAGGTAGCCCATGAATAATTCAATAAAGGTATTTAATTGAAAACATTCTACGCAAACGAACGAACGTAGCGCCGCCATGTTGGGGCACAAAGAAATTTACTTGAAAATAGGGATGGGTGTAATGGGCATGTCCCGCGATGGGGTTAGGTACTTAAACGTTCACAGTTCAGCAGTAATTTGTCATCTTATGTGTACATACACAACTTGAAGACAACATACACTGCATAAGTAAGATAGAATATTTAATGCCTGTCTGAAATCAAAATACATTTTGATTTAATGACAAATTTCTGAATAATTTGTATAGTTTCATGGAATAAAAATATTGCATACAGAAATGCGACACGTTATATGAATAAAAATAATAGTATTATTAACATAATAATTAACACAAAAAACATCTGTTCTACGTCAGGTCACTTTGGGCTGGTTATATCAATGTGGATTGTAGTTGGTTTAGTTAAAAATATATTTTTAAATGGTGCGCGTGCACACTAAGGGTGATTTTTGACACATGCCATTAAAATCATTTTAATTAAGATAATTTATAGAAGTCTCACCGAGACGAAGCGAAGATTTATATGGGAAACGTGTACGAAAATCTGTATAGGATGGCCGAGGGCTTATGACCCTATGAGCTTAATATGTATACTATAGTGTATGTACGTTATCTATATATACTATGCCATTGAAAAGACTATAGATGTTTATATCAAAGTCCATTCGATTATGTGAACGAAATTGATCGATCGATCGTTTATATAATATATAAAACCGCCTTTAACTAGATTTTCAACTGAACCATGTTTGTGCAATCGGCCTTTAAGGGCATATGTGGATATTAATTAATTAATAAGCTTGATCAAAGCATAGTGAACAGGATAAAAGGGTCTCTTAGGTGGTTTGTCATACGGTACAAATAAATGAAGAGAATGGTAAAAATGGATGAAGGCAGAAATGTGACATCACGTCAAAATCGACAAGCATGCATGACCAATCGTGTAAATGTTGACGAGGCGAGAGTGGTGTGTCATAATAAAAGACTATGGCGCTCTATCCACTCGGCCTACGACCTAGAGTAACGCTGTGATGGTAGAAAAAACAAAAACAAGATATAATAATGTGTTTGTGAATTTTTCATGACATATGTAGGTAGCTCATTGGAAAATTTTGTCTATTTTAATGTTTGTCCAACATATTGGTATTCAAGGATTTACACGTGTAGGAAAATTGTATAAATTTTTCGTGAATAAAGTATTCATTTTCCGTTGAAAGTGGTTTAAGTCGTACGTAACTGATAGAAATCAAAATGTTATTTATAATTACAGGGAATGTTCTGTTTATCCGTTTACCGTGACATCGGGAATACCTCAGGGATCGCATCTTGGACCTCTGTTATTCGTAGTTATTATAAAATAGCTATATCCCATCAAAAATAACTTAATTATATAATTCGGCTACCAGTTAAGGCTGTGGTGCTTAGCGTCTTCATAACGTTTGTGATGGCATTATTAAATAGAGGGAAAAAAAGCTCGCGCAAAGCAAAATTATTAAGAGAGTCATACTTGAAAATCCCCTAATTTCTGATTGTGTGCTTCCAGTGAAAATATTACCCAAGGGGATGATCCACCATTCATTAATTGCAATTATTTGTGCAGCAAACCAAATTAAGAATAATATTGGGTTAGGTTAGGTTAGGTTAGCTGTCAATCATGTACGAGGTGGTTTCACACACTGTGTGCTGACATACCATCCAAACAAAAAAATGTATCTTGTAATTATTAACAAAAAAAATAGTATGTCATCTAAGACGTATGTATGTCATCTTAAAAATATCCAAATTTTTGGATTTTTTTTTAATAATAACTATAGTGGCACTTTGAAATTAAATGTATGCATATTTTTTTATAAAACTTTATAAATAGTACATTTAATTTTCTATTTTCTTATCTTTACTAATATTATAAAGAGGAAAGATTTGATTGTGTGTTTGAATTGAATAGGCTCCGAAATTACTGGACCGATGCGAAAAATTATTTCACATTTAGAATCCTACATTATCCCTGATGAACATAGGCTATAGAATATTTTCAAAAAAGTTAGAAATCCGTATGAAAACTTCGATAATGTAACCCAACGTGTGAAAAAAATATCAAAAAAAAACCTTATGTCGCGTACGCTGCGGAAATTATTGACAATAGAGAAAATGATGTAGTACAATTTTATAGAGGACATCAATATCTACAAAAAAGCAATACTACCTATATGTCTAACTATTGCAGTTATTTACAATAATTTGAAAAAACACAATTTTTCTCCCTTCAAAAAAAGTATGTCAATTATCCTACTTATAATTTAATTAGTTCTTCTTTCGAATGGTATTTCTTTAAAGTAAAAATTGTATTGTGTAACATTGTCAACTTCAAAATTTTCATTTTGATATATTATAGAAGTCTCACAGAGACGAAACTATTTATATGAGGAACGTGTATGGAAGTCTTTTATACTTTTTATACGATGGCCCAGGGCTTACAACCTGCACATTGCAATGTTTACCAATTCACATATTTTCAAATTTTTGAATGTTCAAATAGATTCGTCCCTGTGAGATTTTTATAATTTATCTTTATTAATTAATCATCCTTCTGGGGACAAAATCCAGTAACTTTGTTCTCAGAACATATGTACCTTAATATAAAAATATTGTTCATATTTTCATTTCTATTTTACTCTCTAATATCACGCTAGAACCATCTATTAGGGCCAATAACGGCCTGTTAATAAATGCTATGTTTGTTAAAAAATAAGAATAAAATAAATATATAATTAAAATAAAATAATTAAATATAAATATTTCATGATCATAATTATTATACCATCATCGTAAAGTTTATGAGAACTTCAAGAATATTTTTGTGCAAAATAAAAATTTTAAAAATAAAGACGTGACGTTTTGGGATTTCTAGTAGTAAAATTTTCAGAAAATTGTCAGTTTTGGAATGCAGCCCAAGGCAGATACTTGTGTGGACTTGTCTACACGCGTGGGTGTGTAGTTGGTATGTACATGTGTCGTTTTTTACGACACAAAGGCGTCGAACGCCACAATGCGGCCGCTGGCTTGTCGTGTTTTACAGAACTGTCAATAGTGCACCGCGCGTTGAATATGCATAACGTTGTTCATCGCGCAAGTTCAGTGTGAAGTGGAATCTATAAATATTAAATAAACCCTGTTATTATCTGTTAACAGGCTTAATAAACGAACAATATTTTATTATTCTTAACTCGTCAAAATGACTACCTCCATTTTATGCTTGAATTTCAGCCTTATGTTAATTTTAAAGTGTGTTTTTAGAAGTTATTAACTTTTAAGTGAAATAAAACCCACAATAATCGTGGTAAGGGTTTCATTAAAAAGACAATTTTAAGTCATTTTATTTAAAAATGAAAACGATACCACGCGTTTTACATTCTTCTTCCTCTACTTCCACAGCAATCTCTCCATTGCTGGATGTAGGCCTCTTCTTATGTTTTATAATCTTCTCTTTTTCTTATGCACCCACTACCTACGACGGTTATTGTGTTCTTCAAAAATTTAAAATACTTAAAAATAGGTTAATAAATTCTTTACAGTCTACTAGCATTCTCGAGGTGTTCGAGAGACCCAAGGGAAGGCGAAATTCAGTAAATCCTGGTATAATTTTCTTGTGTTTCTGCCACCTAGGCCCATTCGCATCACTTGCCATATTACGTTATATATATATTTAAACGAGGTCGTGGCAAATGACATGATCTCGTGAATGAACACTCCAAATTAAGTTTTATTAATTGACTAACATCAGTGGACGCGAATTTAATCGGAACACCAATTTTTTAATTCGTACTTATTGTCATTCCTGAATAACTTTCTCTGCTGTAATCCCTCATGTTCGCACAAGAAAACTCCTTACGTAAGTACCCAAATCGCACTGTTATGTATTTTTTTTGTCTCCGGTCAATTCACACAGCTTCGCCTTTCTATGGCACAACTTTATGTTCAGCATGATACCGCTACGAATTAATAACCATGTTCTAGATGCTCGCGAGTCCTCGACAATGATCGACCGATACCTCCATATATCTAGTGATTTCTAATTTATTTTAAAACGTGTACGAGTGCTATAGAATCCTCGATTACGTATAATTCGTGTAATTCTTTTAGACTCTTGTGACGTATTTCTTAGTAATAACTAGTGATGCAACGAATACTACTTTCATAATACGAATAAAAATATCAAGCCTACAATTCGGTGAATACGAATACGAATAATTCAAAAAGGTAATAAATAATATACCACCGGCAAATTTTTGTTCAAAAAACACAACATTTCTTTTATCTGTTTGTACATTCCCAGCGGTCGAAAATAAATATCACTTTTTTCACGCTTACCAGAGGTCATATTATAAGATTTAATTTGAAAGTATTTTCTAAGAGTTATCACTTTTACATGCAACGGAAATAAAATGGAATGAACAAAAACTACATGAAATGAGCACCTAACCTTATTAATATCCCAACGAAACTAGATGAAATAACTCATGTTATGCTGTGAAACAAGTAACAATTGACAACTTGGGAACTCAACAAATCCGTTCATTCAATGTTAGGGGAATCCCCGATAATAAAGTGCGTACATGTGTTTTAATATTCGTGATGATATTCGGCGAATACGAATATTGGTATTCGTTGCATCACTAGTAAGAACCTCAATGCATCTAATAAATCTATGGTTTTCGGAACAATGTCCCACTTCTCAGCAGATTCAGTTCCGATTATTCAAACGTTTAGCATTTGCAAGCAATGACGCGGCGACGACCTCCAAGGCTGAGCGTTCCCGCCATCTCGCCGATAAATTAAGATGGCCGCGGATCTGCCAACGGTTTTGGCGGGTGACGCATAACCTAAAAATCCGCCGTTGAAATTAGTTTGTATTCCCTCGGCCCGCGCGATCGCTGAGTCATCGCCCGCCAAATAGGCAATAATCGTATTGTCCTCTTCGATTGTTTACGATTCTCCTCTGCCCGGCCAACCGCCATTAACGATTTTGCAGGAATGTCGCGGCCTGTTGGAGCTCGCCAATCAAATTAAAATTCTGTGGACAGACATCTTTACAAGTTTGATTCGCTTTTGAATAAAATTATAGCATTATCTAAATACTTATAATAATTTCGTTACAGATTTTCAAAAACTATCGTTGGACTAGAAAAATTCCCATATTTTTTATTACATGTACTCATCAGACTTTACGAGGGGGCTCACTGTTTTAAATGGACTGAGGTTTACCAAAGCAAGGGGTCGTACATGAGCCATGATATATGCACCTATGAAAGGGGCTCGCTTGCGGTATCCCGGTCCCTTCTGTGATCGATGTACGTAAGTATACCTACATTAGGGTGTCCCAGGCTATAAGGGTGAAAATTTTTTTTTCGAATTTCAAAACGCATACCCTCCATTTTTTTTTCATTTGACTCCAAAAACTTAAATATTAAATATTATTGAGATCGGATAACGATAACCCGTGCCGACTTGACGTCAAAGTTTAAGTTGAAAAGTTAGTATGGAGCTATAGGGACATTGTAGAGTTCATTATTTATATTCAGTAAATAAAACACATTTATAATATTTATTATGTATTTATAGTAAAAGATACATTAATCATTAAATTTTCTTTTCAAAGTTTGCTTTTTACAATCAGGATATACGTTTCTGTGTTCTTGTACGCAACGTAATAAAAATTGTTTTTGCTCCTCTTCAACAGTGATTAAACCATGAAAGTCTTGCATTAATTTAATCACTCTTTTTGCCGTATCATTAACTGCTCTCAGTGTAAAAAGCTTCCTTTTAGCTTGTTGGAACGAATCATCATTTGACCATAAAGAAGGGCTCTTCTTCGGAAATCTGTCATCAATTTTGAGTCGATTAAATAGGAAATTGCTTTTGACAGAGTCGAAGTCATCGATGTTTTTTTCTGAAATTAAAACAGAAGGAACAGTTATCAATCGTATGGTAAACTATATAAGAAAATCGAAGCATAATTTACATATAAGACATAACAAAAAGTGGGCTACAAAGTTCTTCTTTGGATGCAATGTAACGTTTATCGTGGGCTGATGGGTTTTCTTTAGCTAAGTTAGCAACCATTTTTACTTTAGTTTCTTGATCGACATCATCGTCAAATAAAGATAAAACAGACATTTCATCCATCAAATACCATAAATGCTGGCAAAACTTCTGTAAAGCTGCTTTGGAAATGCTTGTTACGTAAGCTTTCATGGACTTCAAAATGCATAAGTCCTGATAAGGTGCTTTTACTGCTAAAATGCATTGGAGCCAGAATTTGACGTAGGATATCACGATAAACAGACAGACATTCAACAGAACTGCCTTATCCTTGTTTGAAATTCTGAATTGGGAGCTTAGTAATGATATTTTAACGAATAAATGGCTCTCGCCATCCACCGAGCTTGGTGCATAGCACGTGGTGGCTGAATCTTAAATTTCTTCTCTGTATCTCCGCCGAGAAATATTATTGAAAGCTCAATTAATTCACTATAGTCATCTCTAGCTATTTCTTTAGTCAATTTAAATCGGTAGAATTCTATCAGTTTATTAATTTCTGAAACATTTAACCAACATATCTTTCTGTACAGATTTGTATTTTTTCGGCATTTTTTTTGTGCCTGTTCGCTTTCTGATGAGCTGTCCAATTTTGGCACAGCGATAAGTTTTTCATTATCATCATATGAAATAATTATCAGGAGGCGTTCTTCTTTAGATTAATGTGAATCTAGAGCCGGCAATAGTTTGCTGTCCCAGTGGACAGTTACCTTATCCGGGATATTGTTTTGAAAATTATCTTTTATAGCTTCCGCCCGCTCTCTTCACATTTCTGTACGAATTCTGTGGATTGAGGACTTGCTTATAGAAAAGTCATTCGTGTTATGCCCTAGTGCCTCAATAGTAGCTTCAATTATAAATACAGAATCCCTCACACTTAACTGAAATCTATCTAATGCGGCAACCAACTTCGGAGTTATGAAATTTTTCCGCATACAAGTTTTATCGGGCTGAGAGGAAGCACCACTTAGGCTGGGTCTATTTTCTTGTAAATCTATTATTTCAGAATCAGAAGATGAGTTTTCTTGTAGTGGTTCATAAGATGATGTCGATGGAGCTAACGATGAAAAATATTTAGCACGTGCTTTTCTTCCTCAATGTTTCTAAGGCGCGCCTTCTCTTCTTTTTCTGTAAGTTAAGTTGGAAAGAAACTCTTGTCGACGTTGTTCAAACACTTGGGTTTTTTTTCGCATTTTTTTGCAAATCTCTCCAAACTTGGTATAATGAAACTAGTTTCTTAACACAGTTTGGTAATGATTTAGTCGGTATACGTGCCTTTTCCCAGTAAATAATACACTCACGAATAGTAATTTGCACTTCCATTGACACTTAAATTCACTTCACGAATATTATAGAACAAAATTCCCAGTACTTGTGCATTAGAGGGAAGTTTCGAACCGGTGATTTGATGTTTTACGTCTCCTATTAAAAATATCTCCTTTTTAGAACTTCGTAACTCCACTGATATGTTGATTACTCAAAAGTAACTCTATTACTAATAAAATAAACAAGTAATAAGAAGCAATGCGAGATATCCGTCGCGCCGTACCGTGCAAGCACAGACACGTTTCGCTGCAAGTCGGCACGGGTTGTCGTGATCCTAAGTACGCAAAACTTTATTTTTAAATGTTTTGAGACCATTCAAACAAAATAAGAGGGTATGCATTAAAAAAATATCACTTTAATTTTTTTGGGACACCCTAACCTACATAGTTGACATACCTGTCGCCGTGTAGATATCTGAGTTGTTCTGTTATTGCAGTCAGTACCTAAGTAAGACATGTATATGTAATACATAAAAATAAAGAAAACTTACAGATTTATCGGTAATTCTAGAACCTACCTGACTGTATAAATAAGAAGAAACAAAAGTGATGAAAGATATGTAAAAATAACCTAAAAAATCCATAAATATTGGAATTAGGGTAGAACTGCTGGTTACATTTGGTTAATTATTTATGATATTTTGATGATTTTTATATGCTTTGCTTGTTTCTAATGAACCCACATTATCAAATTCAAGATTAATAATATTAACAAGAAAATTTTTAAATTGTAAACATTTTCAACTAAATGATACGAAAATGCTGATAAAGTAAATAATTATTGTTCTCACTATCAACTACTCTCTGAGAAGTTCAAGACAAGGATATTCAAGACAAAAAATACAAGGCTCGAAGCCCAATACGATATATCGTAACTGAAGAAAGGAGGAGGTTAAAGAAACTGGAGCTTTTAGGAACGGTATTCTGCCCCAGATATCCTGAGGAAAGTGAAAGTGAGCTGGATGTGTAGCGAGAGCAGATTAGTCTCGCACTAAGCCCTCATACATAAAGAAGGAGTTGGGCAGATAATGTGAAGACAGCCCTGCATTAGAGGTACGGTGCTCTATTGGGACTGCAGTTATGGATTTTCTACTTCCATATTAAGGTGTGTCACTGTGTATGGCACAAAAAAAATTCAGAAGTTGGGTTGCGTTTAAAGCTATAAGGAAATACAAAAAAAAATGCCATTTAGTATACTTTTAGCTCTCTCAAACGAGCCAAATATTCTGAAAATATTCTGATTTTTAGTGATTTTTCAGACATGATCAAGTGTTGTTTTCTTTTAATTTATCAATTTTATTATATCTTCTTTATTATGATCCGAAGAAGGAGAAGGTTTAAGGCTACTGAAATCCTCGATCTGACCAGTACACAGAAGGTTGGGGACCTAAATGTCTTATTTTTTAAAATATTGATTGTATTATTTGTATAAATCTACTTATATTATTTGATAAATTACACCTACATATTTCGGAAATACCTTTCCATCGTCAAGGTGTTTTATATATGTCAAAATATCAAAATAAATAATGTCTTTTGTATTATTCATTTTCTAAATTATTTGAAAATTTATTTTTATATATTATTGCTGTTGATTATTAATAATATTTTGTTTACTATTTACATACGTAACTAATTTCTAATGATTCTAAATTATTCAATTTCAGACCAAAATTATTTATTTTATTTTATATTTATCCATATATGTACTCAAATCTAGCAATAGGAAAGCATTGTTGGGTCCAGCTTATACGTTATTCAATAAAAAAAAATCCAAAAAATTTAAGTAATGACTAGTAAAAAAAACTTACATTGCCGGAACGAGGATAGGTATTAAACGCTATTATACTGTCAAAATGGACTTAAATATTAAGTAATTCTAATGCTGTACCTATGCTTATATGAGAACTATAGTATTTAATTATAAATTGGATGTGTAAGTACAACAAATATATATTTCTAATATCTCAATATTTCAATACCATTGAGCGAGATAAGTTTTAATGAAAACTGTAAATTCAGTATTTAATTATACACGAAAATGCAGTTTTTGAGTAGGAACTATTATTTCGAAAATTCGAAAGATGAAAAAAATGCCACACCCTTTTACATATACATACTAATAAAGATATAAAAATATATTTTACGAAACCTCTTTTTCTTTTTAGGGATCATAATTAAATTTCGAATTTTTCCAGCATGTATGTTATTATAATGTATTATATTTTTGTATTTCTTAATAAATTGATTTTCTTTGAATCCAAGAGAAAGTTACACGGTTTTGTGACGGGGACGGTTTTGTGTGCACACCCCACCGCGTTGTACACGTATCTTAGCATGTCTGCGACGTGGCGTAGTCAACCGCTTTAGAATTAAAATAATGCCGAACTGGATGGCGAAAATGTGGGGCCAATATAAAACGGCCCTGGGTCTGTGGTGGGTCCCGCTTCACTGTATAATTGCTTAAAAATAATAATATGATCTAATACGACGAATACTACACTATTCTATGCACCGCAAACTTCCGTAGAGAAATATTATAATGTTGAGTAAACAAAACCAAATTTGACAAAGCCACAGCTCGAAAAATATTTAAAAAAAACCGTTAAATGCAAATATCGCCTGACCTCCAAACCAGGGCGATTGACTTTGCGGTGTTGGTTTAGCACTTAGCGACTCCACTTCGGCTTCGCTTACACCTTCTCTACGTCTACGTACTAACTCGGAATGCAAATTCTGAACCCACCAATCACGCCATGAGTAGCGACTCCCACGCAGCCTCCGTTGCTTCACTTGGCGACCGCTAAGCAAGCACTACCGTACGGCAGCTGTCTGCGACCAGGACCGGAGAAGATAAGGGCAATAAAATAACACGAGAAATTGAGGTCCAAGACATCTTAAAAGTGTACATCGTAATAATTAAATGTGGTGAAAACTTGACTCTGTTATGTCTACTCGAGTTTCGAGAGTATTAGAATCTCTGAAGTACCCACTAAACTGACGACATTGAAGTAGGTACAGAAAAAAATACATGGATTAGTTGGAAACACAAAAATAAGAATAATACATTGATTAGGTACTGACAAAGTCAGCTAAAGTTACCTGTGTAAAGGAAATTGTTTCTGGAATATTGAGAAAAGAGGTGAAGAGTTACTGAATTATTAAAGTTAAAATAATAAATTAACTGTTCAAATTTCTTTTGATTTCTAAGCTTCTAATATTATTTATTTTATTACTTTTACGAGAGATGGAATTGAGAAATTTGATTGTACACGAATGAAAGTTATTATCTGTGATGTGGTTCGAGAATTCAAACAGGGTTTGACTAGTTATACAACGACGATGCGCTTTTAGTGTAATGTTTAGATTTCTACAATCTTTATCGATATTTACTATTTCAATCTCTGCAAGAATTTTCGTAAACTCCATTTTTTTATAAATTATTTCAATTAAGGAGTAACGGGCCTATGTTTTTTATTAGTAGAGGATTTTTTTTAAAGGGGGAGAACTTCAAATTGAAATAAAATACAAGTAAATATTTTAAATATCCATGTAATTAGTTTTGTTTAAACTATCATTTTATGGCATTATATTTTTAAATAATTTTGGACATGTGACTACCGTGGTTGGCGCGTAAATGGCGTAATCTGGAGGACCAATTTTCACAACCCAAATGTGTTCAGTGATGAAGCACCTTTTGATTAAATAGCAATAAACAGAATTTGGAGCGATGATAATCCACAAGCCATTGTCAAAACACCATTGTATCTAGAAATAGTCACCGTTTGGTGCGCTTTATGGGCCGGTGAAACCATTGGTCCATATGTCTTCAAAAATTATGATGATCAGAACGTTACAGACAACGGTGAGCGCTACAGAGACATAATTACTAACTTTTTCGTGCCTCAATTGGAAGGCATAAATGTTGCAGAGATGTGGTTTCAGCAGGACGTCGCCACATATGCTATAAATGTTAGAATCACAAAGAATGACCACAGAAACGCAAATTGAGATATTAAATGTTAAACTTTATTATGTAAATGTTAGTGATTATGAAAGGTTTTACTGGAGAATACATTAATATTAATTGGCGATAACGCCCGAAGCTTATGAAACTAATTTAACATCATCTTACATTCCTTTGGACGTTGGGTTTAGTTCATGTGGTGATAAAATTGTTTATAGCAGCGAGCGAAAAGCTTTGGCGTATAGGGAAGTATATGAGAATGCGAAGAGTACGATTCATTCCTGAAACTTATATTAGGAATTAAATTATGGGCACCCGCAGAAACAGTGCTTAAGCGTCTTGAATCAGTACTTCAGAAGATGAAGAAATACTGTGGATTTACAGACGACTTCTATAAGTATGCTGGATTTACAGGGTCTGAATGCGAGTGAACAAAGAAATCTTTTAGAGAATAAAATAAAATATAACAGTAAAGAACAAATATTTTGGCCATACCTTGAAACAAAGATTGGGTTAGGTTAGGTTATTTCTATATGGATTAGGTTATTTGTATATCGACAACAAACGCGCTGGTCTCAAATTGTGAGGAATAACAGTGTGTAGGGCTTTGGTTTTGGCTTTGAGGTTATTGGAGAAAAACGCAATCGTCCTAAAGAACAAGAAGATATTCTTAGATTTCTTCCTATTAGATTATATCTATTAATATCATAATTATCTTAGATTATTCCTGAATCAGTGTAGTATCTACCGTCTGTACAAATTTCGTTTATTCAGCATTACTCTACTTATATTTTGGATTAATAAAATAGTAGAATAATGGTCCAAGAACTGATCCTTACGGTACTCCTGTGGTAAACATAGAGGGTAAATAAACTAATTTATTTTGTAAGATCTGGCTGGTTCCAAAATGTTTGTAAAATTAAAATTATTGAGATATTAAATTTTAAAAATAAATTTAGAAGTAATTTTGACATGGTCAGACTAAATATTTTTAAAAACTTTAATGTAAATTTTTCACGCTTTATTACCAAAAATATATAGTTAATTATGTATTTATTTATGTCTTTAATTCCAAGAAGGAAAAAATATATTTTGCAATAAATAAGGTTTTTTTATTATATTTTTTTTTCTTTCTTGGAATTAAAGGTATAATTAAATACATACGAAATACACAAAAAACTCAAAATCGTCGATTTGTGGGTTACGATATTATACGTAGGAGCCGTCGATATATATAACATAAAAATGCACCTAAATATATTTTGTTGTTAATGTGTCAGTTATAATCTCACTTCACCTGTTAGCTCATTTGACGAAAGAATTTTACAATATAATTCATGATCATAATTTTTATTTTTCATGTCCATGGCAATGAACCAGAAATCATTCAACTCCACCTCAGGATCGCATTCTTTTGTAAGAATTCAGATAAAAGTAGTATCGTAAATGATTTATCGTGGATACCTCAAGGTGTTACGAAACGGAATATGTAAATTCGCACCATTACATCGGCATGCGTCACTGCGCTTGCGCCGAGAAAATAAACGGTCGCCGATGAAATTGAATTTGAATTTTAAATAAAGAACGGTTGACGCACACCAATGTCAAAATGGTGTTGCAATAACAACAGATTATTAATAGCCACGCCATATTTCCAAGCGGCAACGTCGGATATGTCCTGACAGAGACAGAAAAAAGGATTCCGAAGATGATACAATAATTTCAATCCTGGAAGTTCTAGGTAGGACTGTAAAAAAGAGAAGAACGTAGGTTTAGTATCTGAGAGAGGAAGCTGAGTGATATATTCGACGAACAAAATATCGTAGCTTCACTGAAGATGCTCGACTACACTGGATATATTTTGGCGGGATGAAGGATCCCCAGAGGCAGTAGTAGTTGTGAAGGCAGAGAAGAATTCCAATCCGACCGGGAGAACTCTTGAGTGCTCAGTGAGTTTGGTCGCGTAAAAGAAAGTATGAATGAAAGAATTTGTACAGCAAGCCAATAAAGCAAGCCAAGTTCAATGATCCTACACATTCTTTGTTATAAATAGATTGATAATTTCACAAGTGGAGTTGAACAACCCTATCCGACCATTTAGGTCTCCAACCAAGTTTTTCTGTACTAAACTAGGCTAAGAATGTTATTAGGTTTTCACGGCCACTCAGAATCTTCAAGTTTGTGTATTCTGGGATATTATGCTGTGTTGTTACGACCTTTCGGGCCGACGTTTCAGATCCCATTGCAGGGTCCATCATCAGGGCTGATGATGGACCCTTCAAACGTCGGCCCGAAAGGTCGTTACAACACGGCATAATATCCCAGTAAACACAAACTTGAATAAACTACCTTTCTCTTCTACCCAGAATGATTATTTACTAAAACGAAATCTCATCCAGTAACGATATCTTCTTTTTTCTTCTTCTATAATTATAGATATCATGGATTTTTTTCAAGACTCAATTTAAAAGTGAAATTTTACTTTGCACAGATCTTTTAATGTCTTTTCATAAGCCAAATGTGCAATATTCACTTTTATTTCATTGATGAATTTCACGTGGCACGTTATGAGAGTTCGTTAACCTTGGAACTCACGCATCCTATACTTAGGCGCTAATTTTATAACTCGTAAAACTTTTATTGATATTATCTATAGTGTTTCTAATATTTTCATTACTATTCTTCCTCTGATTGTCATAAAATCTACTTTAATGTTACTTCTGTAAGCGTCCTTAAATCCGTTGACAATCTGTGCATTGATAAATAAAATAGATAGTTTCAAGAGGTCACAATGGGCGATTTCTTTCTACAAATGAATGTTTGACTAATTAAAGGTTTGATAGATTTACCGCTTTAGTTTATCGTGAGAGAAGGTATTGAAAGTAGACGATTGGTTCTGGTGGAGACACAGATGGGCGGATGGCCTAAAGATAGCGCGGGTTCACATCGCCACCGGGCCGCACAAATGTGACCTTATTCCCAGGCAGTGTAAACACACGTCATTAACTAAATCATCTCTCTGTTACACACTCCTCATATCCGAGCTTCACACCGATTTTGGATTCAGTCCACGCGCCGATTCTCAAAAATCTCTCTGACCCGGAAAGCACACAATGTCCCCAACATATCTCGCATTATACTCCACAAATGGGAGGCAAAGCAGTAGTTTGTTTACGAAAATGCTGCGCAAACTTGACCTCCGTGGGTACTGTACAAATACGTCGCTACAAGGCCTTCCATTATGTCGGACACAAAGGAAACGGAGTTCTCAAATTGACACAGCGGAGAATGAGGCATTTTTCTCGTGGGTAACCACTATTGTTGTAGTGAAATATATCTAGAGTACTTTTCTAAAAGAAATTGTCGTTATTAATATACTATTTTGAGTGAAATCTCACGCTATCTTGAGAGAGTAAGGAACTCTAAAAATTGTTTGAAGCTGCAAGAGAAAGTGAAGAGTCGAGAATCAGGACGGCTCATGAACCTAATTTAAATTTAAGAATGAAAATGGCATGATGTTACGTGTTTCCTGTATTTTTATTTTAAATACTAACAACATGAAGACTATGAAATAGATGGCTTCTAAAAGTAAGCTTTATTCACAGTGTTATTATGTTATTAGTAGTGTTAGATGCCATTAAAGAAAGAAATCCTTAAAACAATAATAACAAAAACACCCCGTAACTGAAATATTCTTAACATATCATGAAACATCCAAATAAAAAATATATACGATCAACCTATCATCATTGGAAGCAAAATTGCGAATAAACATCTTGACAAAATGGCGGAAATTCAGAAAGATAACAAAATAATGATACTAATAAGAAGAAAATGAATTGCTTTGTACGAGACAGATATTGTAGCAACATTAAATTTCGCTCGATTACGCTGAACGAAACATGTCAAAAGAAGGCCTACTGAGAGAAACGCTGCTAAGTATATTGCACTGCAGAAGTGATCATAAAGTGATTAACTCAAATAAGATTAGAGTAAAGAAAATTCAGAAAGATGTAAGAACTCGGCGTTCAAAATTGAGAGTTACTTGTAAAGATATATAGATACATAGTAGTAGCGAAAACAATAACATCAATACACCACCTTTCATGAAGATATTTCCATCAACTTACAAATCAACAAAACTATCTGCATATGCTTTTGTCGACAGATACACATTAAATGTATTTGGACTCATCTCCCTTGAGGTGGGTCAATCTATTCATATGTGAATTACGATGTCACGTGTGGACTACTGTAATAGTGTTTATGCTGACTTCTCTACGTACCATGTACTGAATCCTGAGCAATGTGTTTCTCTGATATGTCTGGAGCTTGTTGAACTAATAATATTTTTCGCCACGCTATCGAGAACTCCTTCATTTGGTCTATATATTTTGTAAGAGACCATCCTCTTACTTCAGTCATATTCATTCTTACCGGCAACGGACAAAAGTTAGCAATAATCCTTATTTTCCATGTTGTTGAAAGACTTTTGATAATCATTAACTCATGGTGTATAGAGATACTCGCACGCCTCATGCTCCACGGGATAAGCAGCATCCGCCTACAGCACCAGATTGTCACATTCGTATTTTGCTAATATCTTCCATTAGTCACATTCCATTCCTCGGTCCCTACTACAAAAAATATACAGTACGTCTTGCTAACTAACGACTGCTGTGTAATGTCTTCAAATTCGGTCAGAATCACTGCACATCCGTGTACATTAGACACGACTCATCAACAGCACCAAGTTTCACTCCTCTGCTCACAGTCTGACAACAAGAATTCCTGGACACAATTTATAATACAAATGCATTTTCTTCTGCTATTTTTCAATTTTTTGAGGGTATATTGATAATTACCAATTTGGTAGCGTGAATAAAAATATATTACATGAAAAAAAAAATTAAAAAACATGCTTAAATGTCCTTAAAATTAAAAGATTAATTTTTGGCCAAAAAATTTTTGCCTCGCTCTCTAAATAAAAAGAAGGCCCTTAAGATATTGATATAGATTACAGAATCCTGTTGTTGATGGAGGGAAAGCGCTCACGCTTTTGATTGGAGAGTGAGGCTAAAATTTTTTGTTCGAAAAAATATTTTATTTTAATTTTTAGTACATTTAAGCGTGGTTTTAAAAAAAAAATATTTTTCATGTAATATAATTTTCTACTTGTTAGTCTTAATATTATACAGCATACAAAATCACTTCGGTAGGAAACTATTGCCATTTTTTGGTAAGTTCAATAATCAATTTCCCATACCAAACTTTGATTAATTATTTTTGATGTAATCTTTGATTAATAATAGATGATGATAGAGTTACTAACGGAGATGTTATGGTTCGACTGAATAATAAAATAAAAGCCTTAATATCTCAGATATTTTTATGATATTCAGAGAAGTATGAAACCTTGCATCGCATAATGCAAGGAAACATATTCGGAAGTCGTGGGAAGCCCCAAAACGAGGAGAATATCATGGCTAAAAAACCTCAGGCATTAGTTTGGTCAATCAACTGTTGAACGACACGAAGGAAAGAATTTGATTTAATTATACAGATTGTCATGGAAAGCTAATCTTTGGCGTGATGATTGGAAAGATGTCAACCGAGAGTAATCGTTTACACGATAATTGTAAAGATATCATCTAAAGATAATCTTTTACGTGATAATTGTAAAGTCATCAGTTGAAACTAATCTTTGACAAGATAAATGTAAAGATATAATCTCTCTTAATGCACACTCTAATCGCAATAATCAAATTCAAACTACCGACAGTACTATTCATATAACAATTGTTTCACTTGGGCACGTCTGTAACGCTCGACTGACAGAGCGTTAGAAGTTAATTAATTGCTTGTGAGGTCGTCTATACAAATATTGCAGGCTTATTCTAACGCCGTTATTATTAAATCTATTACCGCCCAGACATTTTTGTAAATATTTTAACAGCCCAAAACTTTTTTCATATTAACATTTTATATTTTTCTCTAAATAAGCGAAGATTGCTTATAACATTGCAAACATTATCGATTTCCAAATATCCACCGAAAATATTATATTTACAGGACCTCTTAACAAAAAACTATAAAATATCATATAAATAAAATTTCTGTCAGATATTGAAATCCTAAACTCAAAATTTATTGTATTTGTTTTAAAAATTTAAATAAATTAAATACACGAAGCGATTTTTTACGAGATTTAGAGATACACTTAACATACTCGTACCAAAATTTTAATGTACTACAAACCAAATTCTAGTTATCTTGTGGTTCTTTAATGATTTCACCCTAACAATCAGAAAAATTAGAGATCAGAAAAAATTTATAATTGAAACCAAAAAACATGTCTACACACACCTACTAGACACATAAAATGATCATGAGACTGTTTGAGAATGTCAGTTCACAGCAAATCTACACCTTCCGTCCATATATTTCTTTATAAATTTTATTTGTATTACATAGATTAATGCATATTTATATTTTATATCTGTAAATTTATATAATTTAGCTATTTTTATTATTGAATTCATACCTATACTCCTCTATATACGAGTCTCTGACTGTCATAGAGATAGTGAATTTTTTTCTTTATTCTAAATGTTTTATTGTCCCATTTTATGTAAAAATTATAAATAAATAAGTAATAAAAAAAGGAGAAGAGAAAAGAGGAAGAAAAGAAAGATGACCTGTCACTTAAAATCTATCAGCCCAGCGATGTCACCTAAACAAGTGAAAGGGTATGACGTTAGAAGATTTTTGATAGATAAACCATGCCAGAACAACATCCAATTCAAAATACATAAACCATGCCAGACAACATCCAATTCAAAATATATAAACCATGCCAGACAACATCCAATTCATAATATATAAACCATGGAAGACAAAATCCTCGCAACAATGGACCCCCAAATAATGAAGCGATTTGTCATGCAAAAGATGCAGATATATGATCTCAGTGTTGATCTCGATGCTTTGGATAGATCTGGTGAAGATGGAAAATAGTCACAAGAAGTAAATATATATATATATATATATATATTATATATATATATTGTGCTCTTCAATATCTGGTATAAATAATCTGTTATTGTTGGCTGTACTGAATTCCAGGGCACTCGCTTCATGGAGAAACAAATATGTCTCACGTGGGCGCTACTGGTACCATATTTGTCAGTGGATTCCTGGCCAGTCGTAACAAAGCCTTGAGTGCTACGACCAGGGCTGCCTTGCTGTATTCTCTCTTGTCGAACCTTGTATTATAAATATTATGCAACGCAAAACAACTAGAAGGATATACAGAAACAAATCCTACCGAAAAAATTTTAGATACCGCCGGTCTTCGAATACGTCGTACGTTTAATTTACGATGAATCTAATTATTACATGTGATCTTTTTTTACGTATTTATTTGAAAATGTAATTTCCTGAGTAAGGTGAAAGCATGGACGATGAACGTGTAACCAGAGTAGATGTCGAAATGTGTGAGAGAATATCGTCATGAGACTGTAGAAAGAGAAGGTATTGGGCGTGAATTGGAGGATTTCTCAGCACTCTGGACATTTTGCAGCAAATTGGAAATTACTGGAATAAATGACTAGATTCGCGAAACGTCTAAAAATTTGAAAATGTATATTAATGCGACGACACCATCGAGAGAGTTGTGACGTTTCAATGATTACATAGAAGCGACCCCATAGAAAACAATGACAATAAATGAAAAGAGTACCTACCGTGTGAATAAAACCGATCACATAGGCGAATATTATAGAAAGACGAATATAAAGTGTTTCACAGACAAGTACTATGCACGAAAGTATTGTAAATTGAAATATAGTGTTCCAAGTAAATTCTTTACTTTGGTGATAAATAAAAACATTAATTAATTTCAATTTTTTGATTTGTCTTCCATCGCCAAGATCCCGTGACATTATCAAGACATGTAATAAATATTCGAATGTTCTCAAAAGATCGATAACACTCTACAGTAATCAAACAATCAACCAGACAAATGAAAAAGTTTACTGACTTTTTGCCCTTTACACGATTCGAATGTTTTTGAAAGCCAGATTCTATTACGAAAACTGCTGTATCATCCTTTCCAGGTATATTGACACATGGTAACCTCAATCAGTTGAGACTCAGCTCATTATGCACTTCTGCAAGCCTGTTCTGGGTCACCCAGATCTGACATCATAGTCTCTCCATTCAGATGCAATGCGTTCATCTACTGATTTTGGCTCCCTTCCAGATCTTCGTCGTCACAAATTCTTACCCAGGATAATCAACACCGCACTGACATATAGACCAAGTTTGAACTGCATTCTTTCACATGAAGAAAGTATTATGCGGCCATGACCTGAATTTAAATTTGTGAATGAAAATGACGCTACGGTTTTCCCTGTACTTTCAAATAGAATGAAATCATATACACTTCAATGCTGAAGCAATTAAAAGGCGGTTTAAAGTACATGGGATTAGGTTAGGTTAATGACAATGTGATTTTCAGGAAGTAAAAGGAAAATAAATTTTTAAAACAACTTTAAAAACAGAAATCTCATCATCGCAGGCAAAATTGCGAGCAGAAGAGGCCCTAGAAGGTGAAGGAAATCCTACCTGAAGAATCTAAGGCAATGGTTATTTAGCTTTGGTTAGATTAGGTTAAGTTATATATATCCCAACTCGGGATTTTGAGACCCAAATAAAAGACTTAATGGTTTAAGGGAATCTTCAATATACTTTCCGATATATATATGTCAACTGACCCTAAATGAGACCCTGTGGTGTCTGCCAGCTAAATGAAGAGAGAACAAGCGAGCTAAACACTTATTATTTTATTAATACACCATAAACTATACTGTTTCAATCCAAATACTGATATCCAATATGATTTACTTAATATTCTACAACCGGACAAGAACTAGGTGTAGGAGACGTATAAAAAAGCCACTTTTTGCACTTGTAGTGATTGAGTTTATTGCAAAAGTGTTAGATGGGTCACAGAATACGTATCTATCTTTTTCAATAGATTTAAATGCTTGGACATGATAGCAAGATGAACGGAAATGCGGAAACTATTTGAGAGAAAATTACTACGCAAAATCCTAGGACCCGTGAATGATGGAAACACTTGGAGAATAAGACAAACTATATAACATATTAAAGGCTCCCAAGCTCTCTGTACATACTCGGCTGAGTAGGCTGAGATGGTGGGGCCTGTGCAGGGAGTGCCGTAATCGCGGATACCCAGGAGGATCCTCGAAGGATATCTGGGTAGAAGAAGAAGACTTGGCAGACCTTGGCTGCGGTCAGAGCGTATGCGTACCAAATACCGGGGGTGCTAAGCTGCTGGAAGAGGAAATGACGTTGGTGAGGCGAGGACTGATGGAGGCCAAGACTCGATATGAGCTGTAGAGCCATTGAATAAGAAAAAGATGATTTCAAAGGTTAAAAACACTCAATTTATAAACGTTATACACAGTGTAGTGGGCAGTGATACAGGCGCCGCACAAATAGGTATGTGGGTCGCGTTATGTATCAATTGCACAGTCAGTACACAACACAGAAAAACAAATTAATTCAACTGCATTTCTTTGTTTTTATCCAGTTTTATATGCTTGTTCACGCATCTGATGAACTCAGATATTCCATGCTCTGGTGCTCGTCACACGTCATTAAAGTTAGAGGCTGAGCCAATTCCTTTTTGCTAAGAGGTGCTTCAACCGGGTAGGTCTTTCGCCTGGGTTGGTTCTTTGGCTAGGTGCTTCGGCTAGGTATCTGCCATTTAAGAGAGTTCAAAGCAGTCATTGTCTTGGCTATTCAAAGCTTCCTGTATATTCGGATCAACTTTGATTGTTGATTGTGTAGTGGCTTAATTCTGCACGTGAAAAAATATATTTGAAATACTGGCTTATGAGGATTCACACCTGTGTTCCCAGAGGATAAGGCAGAGGTCTTAGTACATTTAATCATGGTCGGTCGTACGGTGTGTTTCGATATTACAAAAGACTATGTCGTCATCACAGTGTATTCTGGATACAGACTTCCTCAAGAATCACTCATTCTCTCTATCATCAGAACGTCTCATCTATCTACTGCCGCCACTCATCGAGCTTGAAGATGACAGTATAAAACCTCATCTCTAGTATATAGAATATCATGTCCACGACAAATGTAATAGACAACATTTTTTGCAGCTTTTTAGATGTTATAAAATGGCATTATGTAGATTGTTTGTTTTTGTTTTCATCCTGCTGGACATCATAAAATATTAATGATGACTTTAATTATTTATTTTTTAATATATTGAACTTCTCTGCTGTTTGTGCCCATACATTGTGGGTCACCTTCCAGTGGAACGATGATGAACGAGTGTAGTACTGCGTGCCAGGATGTACTTGAACAGACTCATGACTCTTCTTATGGCCAACCTAGAATGGTCAAGTTTAGCCATAGGCAAAAACGCAATAGAACATGTACTCGTCGATAAGACGTTCAGATTTCAAGCTACTTTAAACTATGCTTAGGTAATTCAATGTATTGAAAGTTAAGCGTTGCGGAGAATTGGTGGACCTATTGTGGAAAGGAAAATTTGGAGGATTCAATGGCAAGTTACGTAACAGTTATAAGAACCTCAGACTACATTCGTGTGAACATTCGTACTCAGATGGGCGGGCAGGGCCTGAGGACTTAAGCCCGGATTAAAAAAAACCTTAATGGACACCCAGACTCAGCAGTGGAACTACCGCTATATGAATTGGAATGGGGGTACCGGGAACCGAAACATGTTAAAGATGAAAGAAGGGGAAAGAAAGAGGAAGAATGAAACCTGATATGAGCTGTGTCATATTTTGAGAAAAGACAAAGATAAATGTGTTCATATTAATAAAAAGAAAACCATATTAATTTTTAATAATATGAATAATATTACTAAACTCATTTTTTATTTATTTAATTAGAAATGTCGTATTTTTGTTAGAAGAAATGAAATAAAACTTGAAAGTTGTTAAACTTTATAGGGAGGATAATTTAATGCTATGAGTATATTTAAATATAGGTGTTTTTTTAGAGGTTTGTTTTCGAATTGGCAAATTCTTTTCAGCGACAGCCAATTTGACCGCTGATTTTTGCTCAGTTTGGTTTGCAATTTCGCCATGAATATACTAGCCCCAAAACAAAACGCTTGCAAAATGTGCAAATTTATTTCAAGAATCATGGTATCAGTGCACTAACGGTATAAAATTATATTTCCAATAAAGCCAACACCAGATTTTTTTGTTTAATTACATTTCAAAGTTCTACACCAAAAAAATACGATAAAAACTTTGACATTATTTCTAAAATAGCTGCCATCTTCCGACTTTTTGACTGCTGAAATATCTATCAGAGACATCTTCCCAATCAATTTAATTTCACGATCTTTTGCACTATTTCTGTACGATAAAAGCTTTGAAATATCATAAGCGAGTTATTTCAACAAATTCTGAATGTTTTTATACGTTTACATGAATATACATGAATAGGAAAGATAGTACTTCTACTTTTCCGTGTGATGAAACAAACTTCTACGTTCAATTTAAGACTAGAAGAAAGAAAGAAACAGATTTCAGAAGACCTTATATCATATGTGAGTATGGAGTTGGAAGAATGAGAAGTGCAACATGATAGTAGGCGCTGATAGGGTAGAGAGTGGAACACATAAATGGCTATCAAATCAAGATAAAAACAAGCATCTGTGCTATTCTGAAAATAGCAATATTGTGATGCCATAACTTTTTCCCAACACTTAATAGACGAAAATAAAAAAATAAAAATAAACGAGACGTAGGTGTACGTCGGTATTCGGTGTTCGCCGTACTTAAAGAAGAAGACGTATCTCTCTCAAAGCAAAAATATTTATTTGAATGTGATCATAGAATGATCTTATTCCATGATCACACTCTGTTATATTGGACTGATATAGATACCTACAAAGAAGAAATTAGGTGCTTTAGAAGTCTGCTGACTGCTGCCTTATCTAGGGCACCAAATGAAATAACACTTAGAACATTTATCATATCCGATTGCATTGCAACATGGTACGACCGACCAAGCGAAACAGTGAAAGCCAATGATCGTTAATGACGTCCGCAAAAACAATAAAAGAAATAGATCACATTTAAACAAATCCTTACAATGCGCACTCTGTACCCCACGAACTTGTACCAGTTAAAAATGATTGTGACCTTTTCCAATGTTGACCTTTATCCAGCCATCACGAAAATGGATTTAAACTGTATTGTTTGGTCGTGAAATATTATGGAGTTCCGCCAAGTCGTGACGCGTCCCTTATGCGCTGTGTGTTGTGTGCACTCAATCTTTTAATCCCGCACTGTGCGATCGATTAGGACTGACGTTAACTGGATAAAAAGATAAAATTTCAATCACAATTCTAATTCAAATGCATATAATTGTAATAGAAACAAACCATATTTTAATACTCGGATATTCATGTTTACAACCATATCCATCCAATTGCCCCGTATTTTAATTAAACAGTCAGGATTGCCCCGAAACAAACGGCCAGCCGCGCGATGCGCAAACATGAATTTACCGTAATTACATTATTTTCTACTAAGTGTACGATAATAATAATTTATTGTCTTTTTTTTATCGTAATCAGATTTCTTAAATAAGGTATTTACGTTTTTTTACTCGCTGTCGCAAGTCCACATTTTTGGACCAGGCCGCTTTAAGGGATCTCCGCGGAAGTTCAGTACTTTTACGTTGGACCGGAGCAAGTAAGTGGATATAGATGCCATAATTGCAAAGTGTCGTTTGCATTACGATGCTCAGGTCAATCGGTTTTTTGAAGACAGCGCAGAGCAAAAATACCACAAAAATTATGGTTATCATTAATTACGGGAATAGAATTATGAATTACGAAAATAATTTTTATTGTTTTCAAATTCAATATTCAACATAAATTTTCAAAACAAATATTTTTTTTATTCATGTAAATATTTCATATTATTTAGGACCTTTTTTTACTATGTATTTGATATGGTTTTGGCTTCAACGTGCTTTACTAGAAGATAATCGTGTTTTCGTAGCAAGCTGGAAGGCATTCATAACAAATGTTTACACAAAACTTAATGCTACGGGTTTGCTGGCATGGGGTTCAAGCCCCATCTCCGGCCGTTTAATTTATTTTTTTAGTCGTGAATTCATTTTATACAGATAGAAAGAGAGACAGATGAACGGATGGACAGACGGACAGAAAACGAAATTGTTATGTTTAATTATATTTCTTCTTTATTTATATACATACAATTTATTATAAAAGTTACTGTAATAAATTTATTTTTGAACTAAAAAAGTGCATATCATAAAAAGAATTAACAAATTGATTTTTTTCAATTCTTAAAATGACAATAACACCCAAATTCTAAACCAAATGACCTTCTCATTCGTTAACCAATATTTTGAGAAAGCAGTTGTGTTAGAAGTCTATCTACATGCAAAAATAATTTTGTCTGTACACGACGTCAAAATCGAATCCCAGTGTGACGTCGGGTGGTACGTGCTGGGTATAATTGTTCTGCATTTGGCCGCGGTCTGGCCATAAGTTACCTCGGCGGTCATTCTATCCGCAATTAGTTGGCGCGGCCCGTTAGCGTACGCCGAGTGTGTTCCACCAGGGTTGCCGCTCTCACAGCAAAAATATCAAAAAGGATTACCATCACCACAGCGCAAAGCTTATTTTTGCAGTGATATGATTGTGGTGGCACAGAGCCATCGCGACTCTAGCCGCGCACACCGAGCCGGCACCCATCGATGCTAACCTAGGCCCAACGCCACATCTGCAAATTGTTGACAATAAATACCGCAGTTAATCTTGAGTAAAATATACGCCCTGTATCCATCTACTCATCCTGCCTCTGCTGAATTACCTTACACACAATACGTGCTACTCAAACAAGACACAAGATGATACCTTTGTTCGGGTGGGCATTTTTCCCAAAACGCCTACATACACCAATCCCCCAAACTAACTTTCCAACTCCCAGCTGGCGTGTGTCACCTTTCATCCATTCGTCGTATCTGATCCATTATTTCAAAATGATATTTACATTTTATTCAATCCACTCTCTTTAAGGAACACTATCTGTTCGATTTTAAAAGCACCCACCATCTCTCACATCTTTCCGTATAGTGCACGCTCTACAAAAATCTTGTATCTATGACATTACTACCTTGACTTCTGTGTTCTGGGTATGCTTTTTTCGGGATCGCAAAGACCTTTTGATAAGAAATAAATTGTGCCACAAGAATTTAGTGAGACCTACAGCCCTTGTCTGCAGCAACTGCAACCTGGATCCAGAGGAAGACAAGGTAAGAGCGTGCTTCCCTTCATTACTACCCACTGACCGCCCCATAAATCTTCATGCAATCCATCTTCCAATAACACGTCCAAATCCACAATCCGTATTCACACTATCCATACATACATGCAAGGGTAAATTGTGTGTATAAAAGAAGAAAACGACCTATCTTTCTTTCCAGACCTTAAAATTGTTCAGTTTTATCATCACAAGTCTATAATTACCAATTTTCCACATCATCTGTCTCGTCCCCCCTCTCCGTTTATTACCTTTCTCCCCAGTCACCCATCCACTTTAACACCTGATCCTCATTTTATTTTAAATTAATCTTCATTCTTTACTCTATCATAAATGAATTTGCCACACATACGTTCAAGCTGTTTAAACCAAGTTAATTTGTGTTTAAGTTAATTTGCAATGAATGGCTACAAAGTAATATCCAATCACAATATTATAAAAACAATTTCAAGATGAAACTCTAGGTAATAGGCGATTACTCAGTAGACTGAGTAGAAACTGCAGTCATGGGTTATCGAGCCCGTAAAAAAATATTGGAAATAATATTGTCTTAAGACTGTTTCGCTGTACGTTTCTACTTGACGCGTGAGGCAGATACGGATCGGTGTCAGCCCTGTTCGAGCCGCGTATGAAATGAACCGTTATGTTTTTATTTTGGCCTTAAACACACACGGCCAGACGGACAGATGGACACGCACGCAGACAAAAGGAAATACTAAACTAAACACCTCGTTATGACACAGATACAAGCGCACCAGGTCTTGTTTGCCCGCTACAGTTTGCTGAACTTTCATCTTTTCAACTGCGTGAGGAGTACACTCGCCCAACTCCAGGAGAGAAGGCAAAAAGCTGCGCAGCGAATTTCGCGAGCTGTACAATGTACAAGTACAAGTACGATTGTCAAAAATTTTTAACATAGTTGTATTTTTAACATAGTTGTATTTTTAACATAGTTGTATATATACATTTTTCATTGGAATGTCTTAAAATTGGTAGACATTTTGTTTATTGTTGACTGTCGAAAAGCTTTCAGCCGTTTTGGTGAGCTGGGCGATTTTTTCCTTTAGGGAAAATGAAAGAAAGATTTCAAATTTTCTGATTGTTACGACGCTTCAACCTCCACTACCTATTTCCGAAGATGAAAAAAATATGAGAAAACGATGTTTTTTCAATATAAAAGACAGAATCGCTAAAGGAACTAAGCCAAAAAATGCGTTCTTGCGGCTTTGAAGTCTGGAAAAAGTGTATTATATCTGACGGGTACTACTTTGAAGGAGATAAAATTAATATTGTTAGGGGATCGTGGCAGTGGAAGACATATTATACACTTGAAATTAATAAAAGTTTTAATTTGTCACCAATGTCACTGATACGAATTTAATTAGAGCATTATTTTCTAATTAACAATTGATTTGCAATAGAACGCTTTAAAATCGTCTTTTCAGAATATCCGCATGTCTGTGTTCGCCCTTATTTACTCTCCCAATTTAACTAACTAACTAACTAACTAACCATAACGCCGTTTCCCTGCAGGGGTAGGCAGAGAGGATTGAACGCCACACTCTTCTATCCTGGCACACCACTTTTGCTTCGGCCACATTCATACATCATCTCATACACGTTCTACGGTTGTTGCGGCTTTTAACAGGGCCATCCTCAAATACTTGTAGTACCTGATCGTGCCAGGTTTTTCGCGGACGCCCTCTATTCCTGTTGCCTTCAACATTCGCCTCATATATTTTCTTAACCATCCTTTCCTCGTTCATACGTATTTCACTATCCACACTGAATCGACGCTAGTCGCCTGTTTCTATAGAATCGCCGAAAGGCACAACAAACTGTTCATCGTCGTTACACTTATATATTTTCGGGTTTTCAGACGTTTCGCGAATCGTAGTTTATTCAAGACCTTTCCAGCAATTTCCAATTTACTGTAAAATGTTGCGTATACACGAGTATATGGATTATATAAGTGGATTAAAAATATCTGAGTGACTGTTGGACCCAAGAACGCGATTCGGCTCTAGCCGGTGGTCGACCCAGAACCCGGTGTACGTAGGTTGACCGCAGCACACCGCATCCAGTGTGCCCGGGCAGTATGATCCTTGATCTTACGATGCCCGGCCGCGCGGGACAGCCGCGGCGCAGGCGTCGGAACCGGTCTACGGGAAATGTAAAATGCGGCAGAAAAATTGCAGTCGAGCCTTTTACTTGTGCATTTGTTAATTGCAATATCAAATCGAATGCGGAATGCGGCCCGAGCTAGTAACTCAATACCAGGACATTAAAAATAACCTGAGATAACAACATCGGCACGTGTAGTGTCCTGTACATGCGATATAATACATTATTTAGGATCTAAAATGTTTTGTATCGGATCTAGGATAGGATCCTAAAAATATAACCCATAGAAAACAAGTTTTTGTTACACTCCCTTTCTCAATTCAGATCAATTAGATTTCGTGCGTATGCACGCATCGGGGTCATTTCTCATTTGTATTGATTCCAATTTGAAAAAAACAATAAAATTTCGAAAAATCCAAAATTATACTATGATTATTACATTTTTTAAAAGAAAATTTGTTATATCATTATTGTCGTCGCCACGAGTCTGCCTGCAAAGTTTCAGCTCGATTGGATTACGGAAAAAGGGTTAAATTTCTATGCAAAGTTTTTCCGGCAGACAACAAACCGCAGACGCTACGAATAAAAAGAAAGGGAGTAAAAATGTTAAAAATTTAATACGTTCAAATTTCAATGTTAAAAACTTTCATGTACATATATAAAGAATATTGCTTTATAAACTCCAATTAAAATATGGATATCTCATACAAACGACGACATCTGTAATGGTTTATGGAAATCCCATTACCGATACTTCCATTTACTTAACTTTTCTCCTTCATTCCTTACATACTTTTATTTTAACTCTGTTTAAACTATTGTTTGTTGTGGTGAAATCTTGTAACTAATTTTTAACTAACTTCCTAACTAGCTAGAGGTCTGAAACTTTCAACATTTACGTAAAGTGGATGACTATCACTTTAAAATCATTTTCGACATAATTTGGTCATTATATCAAGAGCAGCAGAAACAGCAGAAAATTAGGCTGTTCGAAAAATTCTTTTAAACTTTTTTAAAAAGTGTTTAATATTTGGATACTGTATGATTCATTAGATGATTTAAATTGTGCATTTTTAAGGCTTTATGTCATTATTAATTTATAAACTAGCATACAGGCTGCCTCGTAACCCAGTGGCTATGATTCGATTCCCGGTGAAGTCACAATGAATCTATGTGATTTACTCAAGCCTGGGTGTTTTGTTGTGATGTATTTGCTTATGTGATTGGTCCTCTTGGCCTATTGAAGCGTAAATAAAAAATAAAAAATAAAAATATACATTTTTGTTACTATCTAATGTTTGCCTCAGCATCCGAATAGCCAAGAGTTTATATAAAATTTTGTAATGATACTCGTACAAAGTAAAATAAATATATCGAAAGAAAGTTAATAAAACGTGCTTAAATAAAATAAAATAAAAAACTTTTAGTGATTGTATTATAACCGGGGACACACAAACCCTTATTTTAGACTTGTATCTGATTGCGTCGATGACTGGCAACTGAATTTTGAAATTTAGATAAGTTATAGAAATCTTACAGAAACAAAGCTATTTATATATAAGAAACATGTATGAGTATGTAGATATACCATTACCAGCTGGGAAATTTATGTAAACTAACTGGTTAATGAGAAAAGACTACAGATGCCTCTAGCATAGACCATTCAAATATACGGAAGGTTCCTAGAATTCGACAATGTGTGAAAGTTCTTATGATGGAATTGGTGAGCGCTGCATTGTAGTGATCACTAATCCAACTCATAAAGTTTGTAAGCCTTAGGCCATCGTATACGAGACTTACATATCATGTCACATAATCAAAATACATATCATGTATCACTTGTAAAAAAACATGCAACACTCGTAATGACCTACTATCTTCATTATAAAATATCAAAAAAAAAAAAAATATATATATATATATAAAAAAAAAACTTCCATACTTTCTCACATATAAATAGCTTCGCCTCTGTGATATTTATCTTAATTAATTAATCATCCATCGGGGGACAAAATCCGGTAACTGTGTTCTTAGAACATAACCGATTAACATAACAGTTTAACCATCACTTAATACAATACGTCTCATCCTAACCCAACCGAAATGTACATAAAAATAATGGACGTAACAACGAATGCGCTCATAATGTATTTGACTAACTAGGAAGCTGCGATCTTCTGAATGAGATTAGCTACCGGACCACGTGCCGAGAATTATTTACCAACTTGATTTTCAACATAATACTCTCAGCATTCAAACAAACTCCATTATGGGACGTGCTGGATGCAACGGGCTTATGGGATGATAACCTGAATTTGTTTAGAGGCAGAGCAAGATACAGAAAAGCGATGAGATGATAAAGACAGAATTTCTGTAGGAATCGTCCATACTGAAAATTGCGCTGGTAAAAGTGAATTAAGTATATCACATGTGGACTGCTTTGATGGGGATAAAATTAATGAAATAATAAAAATAAATTACGCATAGAAGTCGAAGAATATGTAGTGTTTTAAGGATGGCCCAGGACCTGTATGAGCAGGCTGAAGTGATCACTTTAGATAATGCAACGTTCACCAATTCCACCTTATAAACATCCACACATGAAAATCCATAAATGTTCTTAATCAATATCTTTCAAAATATATTTTTTGGGATCATGCTAGTGACATCTATGGCCCTTACTATGACATAGTTTGTATACACAGATTTCGTAGCTGATAATGATACTTTTTTTAAAAGTGAAATACTAATCAATATTCTATTTAATGTATATATGATATTCCTCCGAATTTTTTAACGTGTGCCTAGAATACGCCTGACAATTAATATTTTCATTTTTTAACTTATTTTACAGACCAATAGGTATATATTTTTTAGAAAATTTCTATAAACACGTTTTGAGATTACAATAACTGGATTGTATCCACAGCGGGGAAAATAATTTATCTTAATTAATAACTTATTATCCCTCTATGGACGAAATCCAGAAATTGTGCTTTCAGATTATACATACAAGAATATTGTTAAAAATAAAGATTTTTAGATTTAATTGCTTGATACATACACACATGAAACATATAAGTATAGGTTTTATTAGTTACATATATTAGTTACATATAATATGTAACATTACCTGCCTCGCTAGATATAGAGAAATACCTGTTCTGAATTATATAGCTTTTTTATCGTTTTACGATCTTATGTACATCAATATCTAATATTAATTTTGAAAGAAAGTATAAACAGTTAAAATCCATAGTAAAAAATATATAAAAATATCATGCGAGATGCAGGAAAAAATAGAAATAAATGCAAACGATTGTTTTACATTTCTTATCAAAACAGCATTTCATATGGATCCACAAAAGAAGTGGCAAGCTGAAATAAAAGTAAAAGAAGAATAAATTGGAAAGCAAAGAAGAAACAAGAAATACCTCAGCGGAGAAATACATATTGTCACTTGAATTATGTTTAAAAAAGCATTAAAATGAATAGTAATTGCATTATTATTTTGCTGTTTTTGAATAAGAAATTTTATTATTATTTGCAAAAAATAAATGAAAAGAAATAAAAAAAAATTAGAGACGTGTAACGCATTTTTTTTATTTGTATCAGTACAATATTTTTCAATGCGGTTTAATATATTCTTGATTGATTTAAATATACTTCTGAAGAGGTCTAAAAAAACTGACGAAAGCAGCCAGAAAGTGGGACAATCATGACGCGATAAAAAGTAAAATGAAATGAAAAACACATAATTAAGCATTTCAAGTGATAAAAGGTGCTTGTTGAACGTCTTCACCCGAGATAAATAATAGACTTCGCATATTTGCACACGCAGAATAGGAAATTGAAATTCTAAAGAAAGTGGTGTAAGGTGATTCACACCACTAGAATGAGCTCTTCAAATTGTACAGTTTAACTGCGCGACCTCAATTCCGCGTTCTTGGGAAACCTTGGCTGTGGTCAAGCAGATGACCATGCAAATGATGAAACAATTTAAAACGCCTTAGTAGACCAAAATAACAAAATTTACATGCATCATCATACGTGTTATGTAAATCCTCATTACGTAAATTGGCCTTCTGAAATATTGATCTTCAAAATGGATGAAATAAAACTCTACTAAATGTTTAATCTACTTAGTTGATTAATATTGTCATGGGTCGTGGGTTTGGTAGACAAATCAAAACACTGGAAATTAGTGATTTATTAATTAATGACGCACTTGGAGAGCTATCTGTAACCATAATTAATATAAATTAACTTTGTTTAAACCACTTATTTATTGAAAAAAATCAACATGTTTCGAAGCCAATGGCTTCTTCATCAGGAAAACAAAAATAATATTTAAAAATCGAAGTATAGATCAAAATATTAAAAAGTTATATATGGAAAATAATAATATAAAGTACCTAATTAACATGAAAATAAATTTAAAAGATAACTATTTGCAAAAAGGACCTGATTATCTACATTTGAAGAAGAAGCTATCTGTAACTGTTTAGTTATACAATATTTATGTGTATATTCTGAGAACACAATTTCTGGATGTGCTCACTGCGAGATTATTATTTAATTAAGATAAATTATAAAAGTCTCACACAGACAAAGCTTTTTGTATGAGAAACGTGTATGAATGTCTCTTATACGGTGGTCCAGGGCTCACAACTCATGTACAAGTTTATATTTTTTTAAATTAGGAAGAATATCTTATACATTAAACCGAAATTGCTTAATACTACACTTTAAAAATATAGACGTATCGTTACCAGCTGCGAAATCTAGCATGTCTCTAGCATAGTCCAATCCAATTTTCGTAAGGTTCCCAGAATCGAAAGATGTATACAACTTTCAAAAATTTGATAACATGTGGATGTTCTTGCGATGTAAAAGCTGCCTTCTGCAGAGTGATCATTTAAGCCAGCTCATACAGGTTTGTAAGCACTGGGCCATCGTTAATTTTTAATTACTGCGGTATTGTCACTTATTGCCACGAGCACTTAAAATAAGAAGCCCTACAATGTTCCTTTCTTGGCTGAAAGGTGGGAACATTACATGGAACAATAATATTGTAGTATTGTAATTTAATAATGTATTCTCAAAAAATATTGAGAATATTTTCATCTACCTTCTGGGGTATTATGCCTTCTGTGGTGTTTTACGACCTTTCTGGCCGACGTTTCGGAACCCATTGCAGGGTCCATTTGTCCATCAGGGCTGATGTGATGGACCCTATATTGGGATCCGAAACGTCGGCCAAAAAGGTATTAAAATAACAGCATACTACCCAAGACTCTAAGCGGCCGTTAAAACCTAGAACATATTTTCATCTAGAACCCTTGAGAATTCAAAATAAAACCTCCTCTATGTTACACCCTACTCCCTTTACCATACCCTTAAAACCCTTCGTCCCACCAGGCACTGCGTTAGATTGAGATAATGACCTTCGTGGAATGCGTCGGTGTTTTTTTCTCGTGCTTACGGGAATCACAGTTTACTTCCGGTGACGTCAGACTCTTCATATTATATCATCGCGCGCGCATCCCATCCTCCGAGTACCCGAGAGACATGTGTGTGTGTGTGCCGAGTACCAACCTACGTTCTTGTATCTAGGTATTGTTATTACATCGAGATGTATCCAGTTAATCAAGTGTGGATACGTATACTTATTCTTGTACAGACGGGCTGGATCTTCAATGCTAGTCTACAGCGCATTCGACGATTGGTTTACAGAACCTTGGAACAAGAAGGTATGATCTGACCGTTCTTCTACTAGCGACGGCGCTCATGACACGTCTCATTCAAAATGGCGACAGTCTTGGTGTCAGGTGGCAACCGATTGTAAAAATGCATAGCCAAAAATAAAACTCTCTCCTTAAACGACCCAGCACCACATGGTGGAGCAGCATGGATAAGGACCTGAAGAATGCCAAGTTGAACGAAGCGATGGCCTGGGAAAGAAATGAAACGGGATGCAGGAGAAGAGGCAGAAGATGGACTATTCTTCCAAGAAGATTTACCTTAGAGGAATGTAACCATCACTTATGAGGATCGTTAAAATCGATGGAAAACGTAGCTACGTTACTTGAGTTTAATTATACTACTCGAGAGTATTAGTATTTCTCATCGAAAGGTGAAGTACAAATTAGTTTAATACTTCGCCTGTCGATGGAAAATTCTATTCCCTCAGATGCTGTCGTGTATATATGACCTCTCTGGCTAGAGAAGTCATATATATACCGCAGAAGATTCCAGAAAACTACACAGAAGAGAAATTCCATACACGTTTCCTATATAAATAGCTTCGTCTTTGTAAGACTTCTACAATTTATCTTAATTAACCATTATCTCACTACCCGAAGTTTCTCATACTTCATTGTTAGTACCCAAAGTACCGGGTACTCAACCTGGATGGACGATCCCCCATACATTATTTTGTTTTGTATCTCACAAACTGATATTTAGACAGTGGTCAAATAGCTTAAATTTTTTCAAGGGAGAGTAGGTATAGAAGTCTTTTTTTGCGTGGCCATAGGACTTACGATTTATCGTACGGTTGGCTTAGGTGATCACTTTACACATATACATTAATTGATTATTAATGTCCCTGTGACAAACAATCCAGTTCTGTTTTGAAAAATTTGGACATACTCAAAATATTCTTAGAAGTTCACTACTTCTCATCGCAATGTCCGTCTTTCCTTTATTTCCCTCCCTTTCAAATAATTTAAATAGTGGGGTTCCGAACGGACAAAAACATCTAGCTTTTATGAATACTATCATTTTATCTTGAACTTGAAAATGGGTACCCAGGTACCCGAATAGTAACATAAGGGTTAATGGGAATCAACTTGATCGTTTCGAGTCGAAGATCTCAAAAAATTGCTAGAATGTTGAAGATGGATAAATAGACAAGAATAGATGACATGGGTTACAAATAATTGCCTCGGCGGCTGTATAATACATTTTCCGTCCAGGTAAGCGCTGCGTGGATATAATATGTAATTAAAACCAATTATTGGTGGTGAGGACCCTTTACGTAAACTCGTCTCGAAGAACGCCGCTCGGGTCCTCTCCCGTGAGTGGCTGTGGAGGCAGCTGGCGGGTTCCGTGTGTTACGTGCTTCGAGAAGGGGGGCGACTGTTTCGTGTTACTAAGTTATTCCACGCGCAGGAGTTCTCAACTCTTGGACGCAGACTATAAGCATTTTAATCTAAAAAAATTATTTTTAATGTATATGTCTCACAGAGACGAAACTGTATATTTTTTTATTAAGGGAGAATAGATATAGAAGTCTTTATGGGTGTACATAGGACTCACTTTACACATATGTAACGTTCGCAATTTCCACCCATGATAGAATACCATGTCTATTAATTTTCGGAAGTTGTATATATTTCAATTATACGCCACGTTTCACACGTGAGTTGCAAGGATCCTCACCGCGGCCGGCCACAAAGCTTTTTCCTTCCCCTTGAATGACCAACCGTAAGATAGGTCGTAAGTCCTATGTACACCCATAAAAACTTCTATACCTACTGGGAGAGTAGGTATAGAAGTCTTTATGTCTTACTTTAAAAAAATATACAGTTTCGTCTCTGTGAGACACCTATAATATACATTAATTAATTATTGATGTCCCTGTGACAACAATCCAGTTCTGTTCTGAAAAATTTGGACAAACACAAAATATTCCAAAATTATTTTTATCCGACGTGTGTTCATTTTTGGAGTTAGTATTATTTATTTATTAATAATACACGCATAAATGATATAATGATACAAGCAATTTAAAAAAACTTATGTGTGGTTTACTTTGCTATATGGGTGTGAAACATGGTGCATTGGCGACAGAGAAAAAAAAAACGATTAGAAGCCTTCGAGATGTGGACCTACAGACGTGCCCTAGGAATTTCCTAGAGAGACCACATTACGAATGAAGAGGTTCTCAGCAGATGAAACCAAGCACATGATGAACACCATCTCGAAAAGGCGTGCAAAATGGATGGGGCATATTTGACACCATGAAAATCTGCTAAAACTACACTGGAGGGAATGGTAGAGGGAAAGATTGCCAGAGGGCACCCTCGGCGTGAATATCTTGAGCAAGTGTGCCAAGATATGAATTGTGCCTCCTACACAGAGCTGAAGAGGATCGCTGGAGACCAATCGGAATGGAGAATGAGGTGTGCTTTGCTGCAAACCAATCCCACGGACTGAAACCCAAGAAGAAGGAAGATATACGCCCTAAATTGGGCTTTTATGTAATGTGAAACATAAACTTTTCAAATAGCATAGCTTTCTAATAATAATAATAATTGGATAACTTATATAGCGCCGTTTTCGCGAATACTCACCTCAAGGGCGCTTGTAAATAAGTAAGTAAGTAGAAAATAACAAATAATTAAGGAACATCAAGAATATAAATGCAATAAGTAATAAACATCTAAGAAAATAATAACTGAAAGATTAGCAATATAAGTAGAGTAAATATTAGATAAAGTAGTAGGCAAACTACAAAATAGAAGCTAAGTTGATTTGTATTTTGTGTGTGTATAGTGTTTGCTTGTAGAGCTTTAAATATATCAACAGAGCTGTTTTAATAACAATCTATGTATAAATGAATTCACAATACAGTTAGTGCGCTGCGTACCTACACGAATCAGCTCGCTCTGTCTTGAAACCGACCGTCCAGGTACTCTAAATGAGTGTTTTTAATTCAATTAAGCTATCGTGTAGGAGAACTGTATGTGATTTATTTTATCTGTATGAAATTATTAATGGTGTGTTGGGAGTTGTTTCAAATGATTTCTTAGAGTACCAGCACGAGAACACATATTATTTACGTTTCCTTTAAACCGCTTATTGTAATTATCGCGATTCTATAATAATTGTTACGAGACAATAAAATCTTAGAAGAAACAAGGACTTTTGAATAAGGACTCCCGATTCCCAATATCGTCTCCTCCTTTGATAGAAGGACGAGACTATCACATTAACTGAACATAGCTTCGCTTTTGCATTCTGTCCAGCTATGTTCTAACACAAGGTAAGTCTCTGGAGGACATTTATAATTTATCTGAATTAATTATGATCTCCCTGGGGAGGAAATCCTAAACACCTAGGAGGTGTTCCTAAAAACTTGTACATAGGTGCTCAAAAATTTTTGAAATTGTGAAAATTTTTTCTCAATGTTCTACAATTTAGTGATTATTGAGATCCATTGTGCGATTTCTCCCGTACAACAAACCTGATTCTCTTGAAATTTTTTGCATTAGTATATTGCACTATATACTGTGTATTTTTCATTATTTTATTCTATGTATGTTTTTAACCAACGTTTCCTTTTAATATTTTTTTTCTACGAATTTATTATTTATGTTTAATGTGTGGTCTTAAAGACTTTATGATCATATGCGTTAACATAATAAGAAAAGGAAATCGTCCACATGTGGCACATTTGAAAAAAATGTTTGATACTCCTGGAGACCCACAATTGTTTGTATAAATTGAACATCTCTACATATAGATTTTTTAGCATCGAACTGCCATTCCCACGGGTCCCAATACAACCTCAGTTCAAAGGTGCACACATCCACCTGCCATTGATCTGGGAAATTTAATTGTGCATCGTCTGCGGGTACATCTACCAGTAACACATCTCAATCTATTTGCAAGAGTCATAAAATTTTACGGCCTCAGAAATATCCTGGGACCAGAAGATCAACACAAGATATATCTTCCTGCTGAATTACAGCTTCATCGCTTATTATTATTAATTGTTTTAATTAATGTTGTACGAACACAATATAAATGAATATATAAATATAAAAAAAAGAAGACAAAAAAAATAAAAACTGCATATATACATAATAATTATAGTACAGAAGGACTATACACAATAAATTCTACACGAAACAACTTTAAATTATAGATAAACACATCAAATCCTTGAAATATCGGTATTTATGGACTATCTCTTCTCCAACACAAGTCCTTTGAGTTTCTTATTGAAGAGACTTATATTATTAATCTTCTTTATGTCACGAGGAAGTCCAATATGCGAATCATTATCGTCTCTAAGAATCACTGGCCAGTGAGAATCTAATCAAAATGTGTAGGTCATAAAATAGAGCAATCATGTCGCGTCATAAAATGGTAAACGATCGTTTGATTTCAATGCCTAATTCTTCTTCTTATTAAGGCCTATCTGTTAAATGGACGTTGGCTATAAGCACTTAATTTACAGCGGCCAGGAACAGCTCTACGACTGGACAAACCACAGGTTCAACCTTTATGTTCCTTGCAATATTGTTGCAAGATCTCTACTTCTCTGGACGTCTCATCACGGGTCCGAATGTTTTCTGTATTTGTGTATTTTTCCTTATTTCTTTCATCCGAATTATATCATCTTCTGTAGATTCACATATCGAATGCTTCGTCCGGTCACAGGTCCGAATGTTTTCTGTATTTTGTGTATTTTTCCTTATTTCTTTCATCCGAATTATATCATCTTCTGTAGATTCACATGTCGAATGCTTCGTGTCGCCTTTAGCCTCTGTGAATTTTCCCGCGCAATCCAATGTTTAGATTATGACTGCAGAACATGTTTTTCATGCGGATACAGGTTGCAAGACCAATGCGAAAATTAACTGTTAGTATTTATGAATCTATGAGTCAAAAATTGAATTGAAGATCTGGCCCACAATTTTAATTGTCATCATTACCATCTTGTGCATCTCCACTGATACTTCTGTCGTGAGTCCTTCTCGTTCATATGTTATCAGACACTTAATTGAAATCATCGCTGCATCTGGCTGGAGATGGCCAACTTTCTAACAGTGCAAGGCCTCCACTTCGGCATTCTTTCCCCCTGCATATCAACTTATATGTCCAGCTCATTGCCTTGAGTATACTATATGTGACAATTTAGGTAATTATTCTCTCATTTGAGTTGAAAATCTTAGGAAATATCAGCGCGCTTGGTAAAGGAGGCACTCTAGATATATAAACACCCGGTAAAAATCAAAAGGAATGATAATCTTAAATTAAAAACCTCGAGGTATACGGCGCTGCAGAATCAATTGAATCGACGACTCCGCACATAATTATCTGGCAGTAGATTGAACAGTGACATAACACCACAAAAAAATTTGACATCACCTGTCTTTGACACGGTATCACCACACACTACATTAACGCATTCACATCCTGCTTTCGACACGGTACAGAAAACTAGTACTTAACCTAACGCAAACTTGGATACACCCTCAAATTGGAGACAATTGCAATCCAATACTTCACCTTACACATCGGCACACACTTGGATACACCCTCAAATTAGACACAATTGCAAGCCAATACTTAACCTACATATCGGCATACACTCATCACATCAGCCTTGATGATAGACTCTGCAATGAGATCTGAAACGTCACCAGAGAGGTCACATATATACGGAAGAATATCCCAGAAAATTAAACACATAACTCTCAGAGATATAATCAGATTCCAAGCATAGATAGCCTTTTGGACAACTTTTAATTTAACATCGATAAGTAGGGTCCATAATATGTAAGATATTCAATATGTAAGACTGGGAATGTAAAATGTTGGCAGAAGATTTCTGTCATCAGGAGGGTTTCTTCTAGTAATAGATTGGAATTGTATCAATTTCATTCTCCTATGAAAAGTTTTTTGCTAAGACGCTATCATCTCAACAAATGATGTAGGCAGATTTAGAAGACCAACAGTACGAAACCGCTCCCTGACTACTGGATACAATTAAAAAAACACCAGTCATACAAAAAGTTTCAGCAGACAGACACACAAACACCGCAAGAAAACCTATTTAAGTCGATAGTGGTCACATTGTAAACTGAAACATAGAGCGGGGTCACTTTATGCACGATTTTCACTGTGTTCTGGTTAAAAAAAAATATGTAGAGAATGTGTTAAGTGTTAATAATCTTTCTTACTAATGGCACACCAAAACAAAACTCGGGTATTACAATGTATAATTTTTCAAGATCTGATATTATTACATGGGAGATGATATCTTGTATCAAGCATTTTGATAGTCGTTAACGTGTATGATAAAAATATTGAAGCCGGCAGTTTTATTCTGGATATCGCGTGTCATTAAAATGAGCAGTCAGAACTCGTATTTATAACACAACAATGGGTACAGCGCTTCAACTGTTTACATTTACTATGTGCGTCGCTAATGCGAAACCCGGAATACGACAAGGCAGCAGTTGAATATGTTTGGTTCAAAACCATTCAAACATGAGAACTAGGAATGACTTTAGTAGAATACACGTAATGCCATAAACTCAATTGATATTATAATTAAATTTGTTGGCAAAATAAGGTAAGTTAGTTTAATGGAGAAAAATAGACGGTGAAATCTACACAATTACCATAAAAAATGAGGTAGGTTAGTAGCAAAGAGATTTGCTGGAAAGAATAATCTGAAATGAGAGAATTACAAATGACCTTAGGAGAGTAGTTCATGGAGACACGTCCAAAAACAATAGAGTCTATGGATAGAACGTATTCTTAGACACAATGCATACCTACCTTAGAAATGTAATTGAAGGAAGATGACATAGAGGAAGACCTAGAATCATAAATCCACCAAATAATTGACAAGTTAAATCCAGATCTCCAAACTCCAAACTACAACTCTCCAAACTCGCACTGAGACGCACGGTGAGAAATATATGGACAAGTGTCAACATTATTAAATATGAAATTATATAAAATAATGAAATGAATTTATTACAATATTATTAAATATTAAATTAAATCCATTCCAAAGTAACCCCATTTTACGTCGAGTTAAAAAAACGAAATTAATTCGTTTGAAAGTTCAATAGTCCGCGACTTTGCAACGGTCGATACTCTGAGCTATCAAACAATCATTATTTCAATACTTAACGAGACAGGCAAACTAACGGCACTCTGTCGAAAAGGCAATCACATCGTAATGTCGATCTGGCTTCATAAACCATTTTTTTATCAATTGCCACTCCGATTGCAATGACTTTTATCATCGGACGCAAAAAATCCAACTAGTTTTATGAGTTATTGAACATATGTATGGGGAGGTAACGTAAAATATATTAGGTCATAATGTTTCTTAATTGCAATGTCTTGGCTTGTAGCTATTAATGTTTCTTGGCCATTCACTTCTTCTTCTTCGTTTTATAATCAAAGAGTAGTCGTGATCATGGGTTCTGCAACTATACGTTGCAGGTAATGATGTGGATGATCTTTTGCCATTTATTTAACACTCTGTCTTCTTCTTTTCTTTCTTCTTTTCTTTCTTTCTTCTTTCTGTTCTTATCAGATCTGTTCAAGATGTTAGAAAACTTCTAAATGATCTAGCAATTTTTATCTACTTTAATCATAATTTTTACAATACCACGCTCATGTATGTGATATTGCTAAAATATATAAAGTGTTAAATGCATTTTGTTAATGATAATCCCAGATAGACGTTTAATCACTGCCATCATCGTTGGTTTCTCGTGTCCGAGAAACACATCCCTCAAGATTGAGAGTTCTTAATTAACTGAAGAGTTCAATAACGGTTCCACAAGTTCTGGCAGAGTTCTGTGAACTGTTTACTTCACTAGCGTTCCGTTTTAATATTATTTTTTTGTTTACAGGTTATCTTACATCCATCAGTAATCATATACATAAGTGATATAAAAATACTGAGATTTTGATCAAAAACAAGTAACCCTAACACAGGAGTAAGTACATTTATCGGTTAGGTTAGGTTAGATTAATGTCTGAGTATGTGAGTGTGTATATATATGCATTCACGCACGCACGTGTGAGAGAAAATATCTTACCATACAAGTTTACCCCTAACAGTATTAGAATATTTGAGTCGTATATTTCCAGACACCGCTAACTCCAAACCAAAGAAATTCACAGCAGGTCTAGTAATTTATACCTTATGGTGTGAGATGTTATTACCTACAATGTTAGATTTTCTAAAAAGTTTGTTTACATTTATAAAAAACTTTCTAGAAAAACTAACAGTGTAGGTAATAACATCTCACACAATAAGGTATAAATTACTTGACCTGCTGTAATTTTTTTTGATATTGAGTTAGCGGTGTCTGGAAATATACGACTCATTTGAAGTATTGAGTCCTACTGTACGGCCTGTCTTTTGCAATATAATTCTTAATTCAAAAATTTTATTTTTAAGGATTTTTTAAAGCCTTTTTTGTTACATGTAGCTATATGTTAAAAACGCTTTTATATATAGCATAAATTAACAAATATCTTTAGATTTACCCTACTTCTTGTATACTCAATAGTCATATCTTAAAGCCCTTGAATATTTCTATTTGAAATCTTGTGTATTCTTAGATATATTCTGGCATAACATGAGTGATTTGTTGAAACGATCAGTAATTCATATAATAACCATTTATGTTTTTTTTTCTGATCGTCAGATATGTATGCACCACTCGATACAAAACTAATTATTCTAAATCCTATCCCTCTATTGCACACTAAATATCAGGCGCGTGCAGTGGTAACATTGAAGCATGACTTTTTTGTAAACGTATATTTTGCAAAAAAGATAGAAATCAAATATTCATGCCACAGATTTCTATGATATATCAAAATATGAATACTATGATAACAATTGTGATAGAAATATTACGAAATATATGTTATATTAGGATTTTTTTCCAAATAACGAGTTACGTAGAAATCATGCTGCGATGTTACCACTGCATATAAATAAATACTTTTAAGCATTAGTTGCAAAACTAGTTATTGCATAATTTGTTTTTTAAATGATTTTAACCAAAACAGCTGACCATCAAAAGAACAGGTGTCGTTCATTCGCTTGCAAATTCACTTAAAGCCGAACGCCTTGAGCAAAACTTGAATACTGAAGAAGTTATTGCGAAATGTCCGCGAAAAAATCAAATCAGGTTGTAGACCCGACAATGGAGAGGCAGCAACGTCTTCATAACCGGTCTGCGACTTCAACTTCTTCAATAGTCATGGAGCAGCTCCTGTCCGTAATACTTATTTACGTCCTTTTCCGCCAAATGAAGTTAAATTTTAATTTAAAAAACTAACAAAATTTTAACAGGGTATCTCAAAGCTGACAGAAAAAACTTCAATAAGTCTTCGTCATTCAATTCTGAATAGAAAATATTCTTTACACTTTGGGGGAAATAGCGACATCAAATTTTCATTTGTTTTTCATTATTTTTTTGTGTACCTAGGTTACACAGCACCATTTAAAAATTGGCAACAACAAAAAGGCACCCCTACAGTTTAAACATTATTTTAGAACGCAACGAAATTCACGCGCATCGTGCGAAGTAATATATTCTTTCTTCTTATGGTGGCATCTCCTATCGGAGGTCGGCGATCATTCTGGCAATTACTTTTTTATTTACCGCCGCACGGAATAACTCAGTCGAATTACACTTATACCAGTCCCTCGAGTTACGCAGCCATGAGCCTACGCTTCCTTTACCACTTATTTTCCTCTGGATGATGAGTTGGTTTTGACTACATTTTGGTCCTCTCATGAAATGTCCGAGATGCTCCAGCTTTCTTATCTTGGTAATTCACTGTTCGCAGCACTTCTTGGTCTTTTTCCATATGCTGGAGGATTTCTTCATTCGTTACTCTATCCACCCGGGAAACTGTCAATATGCGTCTACAGAGCCACATCTTAAAAGCCTCGAGTTTGCAGATTAGTTCTTGGTAAAGTTTCTATGCCTTCACCCCATATAAGAGTATGGAAAAAATATAATAAATATAATAAAATACAAGACGAATCAGAGCTAATCCATAATACCTACCTTAAAGGTAGATTTCTTCTTTAGTTATGAGTCGAAAATGTTTGAGCAACCATGACCAAATACTAATAGTTATGAAAATATGTGATATTAAATTTTTTTTTTTCAATATTTCTGATTTATTTTTTGTTAAACGTTGGACTATCATTACAGTAACTTATATCGAATATGAAAAATTCAGTCACTTCAATACAATTTAATAAAACGATAAAAACTTTCCAATTCCAATTGGAAAAACTTCAATTGGAATTTCTTCAAAGTTTTTATCATTTCATTTAACTTATATTGAAAGCAATTAATTTTTCGCAATTGAATAATGTAATAATAGTTCAATGTTCTGTAAAAAATAAGTCAGATATACTGAAAAAAATGCAATCTTTGAAGTTGCATAACTCCATAACTATTCATGGTCGTAGGTCATAGTTGTTTGAACATTTTCATCTCATAATCAAGGCAGGAATCCACCTGTAAAGTATTGTTAACTAGCTCTGTAACATCCTGTATAGTATATACTTAAAAGTTATTGTTACAAAAACTAAAAATCTAAGTTATATTAATTTTCTACCCAAGTTTAATCTTTGTATGACATTGCAATCTATTCTGTCTATGTAATTATTCTTATGGGTATACAACAAAGTGCTTTTTTTATATGTATGCTAAGAAATTTTAACTTCTAACGCACGTGCATACCCACTCAATTTTTTTTTATCAAACCTTTAAACATGAATTAGTACCCAAATACTTTGATGACAGAATGAAGCTGAATAAGGATTTTCATTCCTACAATATAAGAGGAAGCGACAACATAAGACTACCAAAGAAAAAGAAAAACACCTCACAAAATTGTATGAGGTATAAAAATCTTCGACAGCCTACCAAAGGAAATACAAAACATGGAGAATATAGGGAGGTTTAAACTGAAGTGCAAACATTTTATTAAACGATTAGATGGAATGCAATATGTCTCAGTGAAATCATATATTAGCCCACACAACATTATGTGTGGAACTAAATTATTAAGATAAATTTATTTTTATTTTTATTTATTTATTTATTTATCTTCATCTTGTTACATGACAGGAGATGGAGCCGCTCATCTCACTAGGGAGAACCTGTGCCGAGATGAGCAGCTGAACAATATAGTTAGAACAAAAAATAATAAAGATATACAACAAAATACTATATAACTATAAAATTAATTAATTAATTAATTGAGTATATAAATATAAAATGTGGATAATAAGAACAGAATATACTGTAAAATACAAAAGCAATAGTGAAAGTAGAGTAATATATATAAAAATCATATGCATGGATAGTAACAAAATGTATATATAATAGCACAGTTAAAAGTATATTTAGGTATGTACCTATATAAGAGAATTAAATTAATGTTTGTGTATATTAAATAGTGATAAGAAATGAAGTTTAATGAGCAATAAATTATGACCTGTTTTCGGCAATTGGGTATTTGTGCAAATGCAGGTGACAACAATGTCCTCTCCAATAGTGTTGTGTAAAAAGTTAAGAGTAGGGTGTCCATACTGACTATGACAGAATGGACACCAAAGACATTTGGATATCACTTCCATCAGTCTGCATAACTCCCTTAACCATTTTTTTAATAAAATGAATGAATGAATAAATAAAATGAATAAATAAAATTTATGTGACATGTTTTGTAAAAAAAAAATTAATTCAACATTACAGCAGTCCGGCACACATGGTCACCGAGTTATGTCTATTATCGCGTGCAGGCGTATTGATTCGTTAATAGCCTTTTTATAGCCCAAGGGACATTGCACCCAATGACTCGATAAAACGAGCAGCAAGTACTAACCACTGTATCATATTCCATTTCCCCGGAGCCGCCAGCGACGTGTGTGTGTTATTTATTCCCCGAGCGAATGGCGTCTGACCTCTGTGCGGCTAAGCCATACGTGCGAAAAATTCATAACGGCTTCTTGGAGCCGACACTTGTAAACGACGCGGGCCAAAAATGGAGGGCCGTGCGGCTGCAATGTGTGAATGTTAAAGAGGCTAAATATATTATATAAGCGATAATACGATAAATCAAAATCGTCCGTGTTCATTTCCTATGTGAGACACCACCCAATCGGAGATACGTGACAAATGGCTGCGGTTATTAATTTTATTTATTTATTTTTCGTGAACTTAAACACATACATACAGGATGTCTCATAGCTAGAAGCAAAAACTTTACAGGGGGACTGCTTTTCATCTGAAATCATTCGTGCATCTGTCTGTCCCGGATCTTCGTGTAACGTCCGTTATTCCGTTTGAATTCACAGCTAAAAAAAAACAAATTAAATGGCTCGAGATGGGGCTTGAACCCCGGGTCAGCAAACCTAAACAGGCCGCTCAATGCATGTTGCTACGGCCGCCTCTTCGTGGACCATAAAAAATATACTTTAAATATATACTAGGGCTTAGCAAAAGCGTGAACCAATGTTCCGTCATTTTTGACGGGTTGCCACTAGTTACTTTATAAAGTTTTAAAATAAGCATTACTACTTTAGAATTTCAGATAAAAGGTTCATTAATGATAAAAAATACGTTCTATTCTCTTTTCTGCAAAGTAACAGATTTGAAAATTATGTACGTCGAACTTTATATCGATTATGAAAAATTCATTTGCATCAATACAACTCAAATAAAATTAATAAAACATTGTGAAAAATCTATTTTCAATCCATCTCACTATGATGAATCTATACCAAGATGAGCAGCTTGAGAAAAAAATAAGGACTAAATACTGTTACGATAATATAGAAATGGAAAGAATTACACCTTATCTAGTATTTAATAGCACTTTGGACTTATTACAATAAATTACAAATTACTGGAAAGGATACGAAGTCAGTCGATCTTATTTACGTGTAAGTTAACGAAATTAGATTTACTATTTAAAGGGCCTCATAAACGCTACACGAACAGTTGTTGTCTTGACAGTGTAAATCATAGATTTAATTAAAAAATATAGACAGATTTAAACCATTTGACAGATGAAACCATAGATAAACGAGCGAAAACGACAGGCGAGGATTCTGTGTGGCCAGCGAAATACGTACCAAGCTTTAGGTAGAGAATAAGTGCGATCACAGACGTGCGAATATTCTAAAAAGACAAGTAGGTATAAAGTATTCAACATACGAGTGATTAGTGTGAAATTCGTCCGAACTACTTGACTCTTTCCTTACTTAACAATACTCTACTCTCCCTCATCCCCCTCCCCCCCCCACCAGGACTTAAATATGTACTTTCACGTCCTGGTATGTGGTAGGTAAAGAACTTTCTTTGAATTCTTTACATAGGCGTACACCCAAAAAAAATATCAACAAAATAAAACATAAGTAGTACCCACTTACACAAAGAATATAGTTTACTGACTAATGAAATTGTATCTTCTCGAGCGATTAGAAAAGTGTGTAGCGCCCCTTTTAGCCAGTCGCGATGCACACGTTATTAACCGGTGCATTAATATATAATTTAGATTTTTTCGCAGAAATTGTAGTAATAGCATAAAATAATCGCCTCCGATTGACACCATTGGCCGGGTTTGGTACTTGACCGTTCGTTGTAGTTATCTGGTACATGAAAATGCTTTCACGTCACGTTTATTTTAAATAATGAATTGGGATACATAGTTACTTCTACGATTAATATAATTTATTATTATTATAACATGCGATATACGAAGTCATTTTTGCTGAATCGTATATATTCTTAGATAACTAAAAAAATATGTTAAAAATGTTGATTATTTCGACGAATGATAAAAAATCACAAAAAAAAATATTTCAAAAGGATGTGCATCGGACAGGCGTGTGCAGTCAGTACATTCACGCTTGATTTTTGTGTAAATATATATTTTGAAATAAAGCGAAATTAAGTATTCATCTGACAGAATATTATAATGTAATTAGTCTGAATAATTTAATAAAAACTTTGACAGGAATATTACAAGATATATATTTTATTTCAATTAATTTCGTGGAAATTCTTTTTGAGTAATTAAGTACTATAAAAATTAATAAATATAAATATATTGAGGGTAGAAAGCCAAAAAGGCGTTAGAGATTATTTCAAACTTTACAGGATAGCAAAATAATGTTATGTCAATATGATTTTGTCAATGTTTATTATTAAACGACTTCCATAGGTATTAATTAATCCAAGACAGGAAATCGTTTAGTAAAAAACAAATATTTAGAAAACATTATTTTTGTAGTGTTCGAAATAATAAATAAATAACTAACCACCAGTAAAACCGTATAATTGACTTCCATGTTCACCATTTTTTTGTATTATATTGTTAGCTGTTGGTTTCCAGAATAAATATAAATAAATAATCACTAATGCACTTTTGGCTTTTACCTTCTTAAGATATGTTCTTCTTGCTGAAGAAGCCGACAGCAGGATGAAGTTATTCACATCCTCCATAGGTGCGTCACTAAATGGTAAATACTGCAAAAACATTGCAAGAATCCAACAGACAAGGATATGAAAATATATTTTTTTAAATTCTGTTAATCAAAAGATACAAGTTTCAATGGAAATTATCGAATTAACGTTTCAATGGCAAATACCTAAGAAAATATTTAAAATATATTGTTTTTATCGCGCCGTTGTTTTTTTAATTTACGTAAATTGATGTTTGTCTCAAATAAGATGATGTCTCGAATTAGAACCCATATTAAAGTTTATAGAGAAATCACAGTTACGGTTGCTGGGACATATCTTGCGGATGCCGGCAGATAGACTGTTATAGCGGATATTCCAGGCAAGACCAGAAGACAGAAGACCAAGGGGCCGTCCTAGGAGGAGCTGGCGGAAACAGTTAGAGGACGGCTACGAAGCGAGGTTGCAACTAAATTGGGCTGAACCTTTTATGTGGTGCGGGAACCCCGACCCAATAGCATAAGGAATAGAAGAAGAAGAAAAATAAGAACAATTATGTTTGTCACAATATAATTTTTTTAAAGTTTTCTTCTATTGGCGCATTTAGGTAAATTTTTTATTGTAACGAAAGTTGCGCATTGTAGCAAAAATGCGTGTAGCAGGAATGCGAGACTACGAAACGCGCGCATCCATTAAACTGTCAAAAATGTATTTAATTGAAATTAGTTTTCCAGTGATATAGATATCTTATTGTCGACCATCTTGAATCGAGTACCAATCATAAGATGCTCAATTCAAAAACTGACGAATGACTCATTATTGAGTTGAAAATTTGAACTGTTAAAGGAATGTCCGATGCATGCTTGCAGAGTGAACGTCAACAAATCGAATGTGATAGTGTTCAAGAGAGAGGAAAGAGTGACTTAATAGTGAGGAATGTGTGATTTAATTGTAAACAACAAATGCTTAGAACAAGTGAACGAGTTTGTGTATTTGGGAAGTATTTTTAGTAGAGACGGCAAGGCTGAAATTGAACGGCAACAGGAATAGCGCATGCGCGAACGGCAAGACACGATCAGATACTACAAGTATTTGAGGATGGCCCTGTTAAAAGCCTCAACAACCGTAAAAACTTCTATGAGAAGTATGTATGAATATGGCCGAAGCAAAAGTGGTATGCTCGGATAGAAGAGTGTGGCGTTCAATCCTCTCTGCGTACGCCTGCGGGGAAACAGCGTGATGGTTAGGTAGTTAGTTAGTTAGTTTAATTGAATCACGATTTAAGGTGTGTATGTTGTTGTCGATGGTTTCGCAAAAACGACGTAATTTTCAGGTACTTACTCGTCTTCGAAACAAAAAACGCATTTATTCATTCGAATAAATTATGTTGTATGGTTTCGAATTTTTAGAATATAGAACCAAAAATCGATAAAACATGAAAGTGGATAGGTACATGGACTTTTTTGAAAATGCACATTTTTTTATATTCGACTCATTATATTTTTTTGAATCGTTATGAGACATCGATTCCAATATATTATCTCTTATTTTAGCTATCATAAACCAATACATACAATATATTAGATTATTATTAAAATATTAAATAAACATGAAATAAATAAATAAATAAAATAAATAAATATACAATACAAATATTAATAATTTAATAACAAGTGTTATCAATTATATCAATCATCTTCCTAGACGATGTATATTAATTAATACAATAATTAATATACATCGTCTATGTATATTAATTAATACAATAATTCTATGAATTATTGTTCATAAGGCAACGTTCGTAAAAAATGCATCGCTCGACAATTTTTCGTCGACTTTAGTTGTTAAATAGGTCACTACAAAAGCCCTTTTATTTTAACGAGATAATATATAACCTATCTCCACCCTGAAAGTCCACTCTAAATATTGATGAAAGAATTTTTGAAATCGGATGAGTAGTTTCGGAGATTAGCTCCTACATCCAAACTTTAACTTTACCTCTTTATATATTAGTATACATCCTACATCCAAACATTCACTTTACCTCTTTATTTATTAGTATAGATTACACAGGTATAAATAAAGAGGTCCAGTCCTTTTTTGAGTTTTGGGGTAATAATTTTTCAATTTCAATTTCAATTTTTATTTATTACATAATATGTACATTACAAACATTCTGTTCAATGCATACATATTATTAACTTACATCTAAAAATATACATATACACATATACATACACATCCATATACACATATACATAAACACATATGTATACATACATACACATATACATATACATACATACATACACACATATACATATTGTGTATTAAAATACTAATTTATTATTAAACAATTATTAAACAATTAGAAGTGACCTGTATAATCTGGTCAAAGGTGTAGGAGAATCCTGCTTCGGAAAACCCCCTCAGACACATGGAATATATCAATATCCAAAGCGATCTTGTTCAGCATAGCTGTAGCTTTTCCAACAGGCATAACCATCGGCAGGTTGGTCCTGTATATTGGAATGTGAAACAATAATGTGAAACAATAAATGAAAAATAATCACCGAATAAGGCAGATTGATGTTAAGCCACGTCTTGCCATATTCTAATTATATTCTTGTTATTATCAGAATATGCTCATTTACTCTGCTTAAAAACAAAATAGATTTGAATCAAACTATTTTCAAAATTACACACACCGCGGCATAACCCAGATTGTTCAGCGTCTTCAGCCAGGCCGCGGAAGTCAAGAAATGTTATAACTAGTTTATAAAAAAATCCGTACACCGAAATCCACGTTGATTTTGTGTTTATTACGGCTGGCAATACTTGATGACCCCAAAAGTCGACACGAATCGGAATTATCTTTATGTACCCGAGTCGTATAATTCGGCGTTAGCGCTAGATTGTTTATCATACGCCGAATACGTGTCGAAGCAATTAAGTCAGCACTAAAAACTCGAATTCTCTTTCATTTGGCACGAAAAACACATTTATATCTTAATTCGCAGTCGGGTACAACCCACATCCGGGGAGGTGTTAGTGCACAGCACGACGCTTTCTCTTATTATCTATTACGGTCTTCTTCGAGTGTTTCTCCAGTTGTCGAACTGTAGATAACATTATATTCTGAATGCAACAGTGAGGAAAATTCTCAATTAAGATAAATTATAGAAGTCTCACAGATACAAAGCTGTTTACTTGAGAAACGTGTACGAACTCTTTGTAGGGTGGCCCAGGGCTTATGACCTGTAAGGGCTGGCTTAAATGATCACTCTACACAATGCAGCGTTCACCAATTCCACCGTAATAATATCCACACATTATCAAATTTTGTATATATGTTCCAAATCTGAAAAAAAAATTGAAGAGACTACGAAAGATACTCATTGGTCCTTCGCACTTTTGCACTCCTGTTTAAACCTCCTTATATTCACCGTGTTTTGAATTTCCTTTGGCAGGCTATCGAAGATTTTTAGACCTTTGTACATCATACAATTTTGTGAGGTGCTTTTCTTTGGGAGTTATATGTTGTCTTACGTTAAATTGAAACAATTACTCCGAATTCCTTCACATTTGTCGACTAAATGAGCTGATTCCTTATCGCGAAATGACGTGAATCATTTTCAAAATGTGGCCCAGGGCTTATGACCTGTAAGAGCTGGCTTAAATGATCACTCTACACAATGCAACGTTCACCAATTCCACCGTAATAATATCACACATTATCGAATTTTGTATATATGTTCCAAATCTGAAAAAAAAAATTGAAGAGACTACGATAGATACTCATTGGTCCTTCTCGTGAAATAGTATACATAGATAAAATATATATATATTGTTAGGATAATTCTCATTGGTTTTTCATACCCTAACAATAATTTCACGCCCCATATGTTAAGACATCTGTTAATACTTTTATGATTGTAGCGGTAATAATGACCATTATTAAATATTTGGACACATTGGACGAAGAAATTAAAAGATGTGTTTGTAACAAGGTGACTTTTAGTAACTTTTAATATCATATTATTACATATTTTATGTAATATTCCTTACGTCAACGTTGGCGAAGTGTGCAACGTTATATAATAGGAGTCAAGATATGGTTGTTAGCCCGTTAATTGATTATTTACGATAATTTGTCTACTTAACATGTTTTACTTTATTATTAACAACTACAAATTGTCAAAATTTAGACAAACATTATTCACACCTAAAATAGATAAATCCAAAATTTTATTGAAAGTATCATAGTTTTCCATTATACGATTCGAAAATTCCAAAATTATCACCATTTAAATGTTCTTCAACTTTAGAAAATAGTAAGAATATTAATATTCTAACTATTTTCAAATTAAGCTAAACGCTTGTGTTTGAAAATATGACTAAATTGCTGATGTCCTGAAATGGGGCTTGAATCACCAACCACTGAATCACAAGGCAAAAGTCATAACCACTACACCAACAAGCTACCCTTTCCATTTACTTTCATACAAAAGGTCAAACAATATTTCACGATATAAATATTTAAGTTTTATAATATATTATAGGTAGATGCTCTTGTATAAATCAATTATAAGGCATCGTTTTTTTTAAATAGAGATGCGAACACGTATCGCACCAATTTTCTTACCACTACTGTCATGACCACTACACCAACAATCTACTCTGACTTTACAATAAGGATCTATAATACACAACATTATTTAGTAGAATTTTTTAGGATAATCTTTCATACGATGTATATATAGATCATATAACATCCCACAAAACTCTAACCATATTATCCTGAAGGCTAAAAACTTGAAAGTACTTTTACACAATACCACATTTATAAAACAAAGTATTTATTTTACAAATTAAAAAAACATATTAAAGTAAAAATAAATTATAAAATCTACTTACAAATCCAGGTCTATAATGTTGGTCCAGAAAATGAGTCAAATCCACAGCAATTCTCGAGCTTAATCGCTTGGGAAGTTCCTTTTAGTTTTGGCACTCAATAAATAGTCACTTTATTCACGATATTATCTTTTTTCCAACCACATCGACTTAATATAAGGTTTTTCTATCAAAAGCCACGGACCATTAGGTCTCCGATCTCAAGCGAAATGCCTCTTTCGAGCACTGCAGGCAGAGAAAAATGGTTTAAAATTTGTGTACAGCTGTTGCGACAGTTACTTCATTCCGGTACAGAATATATTTAGCTGGTTAAACCAAGCAAGTATCTATTTTCTTTAAAATAAATTATTTTTGTTAGCCTTTTAATACATTGTTCAGGTTTGCAGGAGTAATTATTCATTTTGAAATTTAATTTTAATTCTTAAAGTAAATATGTTTTGAATATTATTAAAAAATCATTATATAGACATCTAATATTACAATACATTTCCTTAAATGATTAAAAATAGCTCGATTTTAAGATAATTATATTATTCCAATTAAATTTTAAATACATTATTTTCAATTTAAGGGTTTGCTAAAACAATCTTTCTATTAGAAATTTACGATTAATTCTCATATTACTTGTGTTTTAAATTTGTTAGGTAGGTAAATAATACATAAAGCATTTAATATTTTTTTTAAATAATTAAAAATGTCGAGTGTATTAAAAAGCTCTGATTTTATGTAAATATATTTTTGAACAGAAGAATAATGTATTGTAGTTGAAGATTGGGCAAAACCATTTTTATTTTTGAAATGTATTTAAAAAATAAAACGATTAACACTGAAACAAAATTAAATAGATGATAGGTATAAAAGCAAAACGCGTACTATCCAACTGACCAAAAGGAGATAAAAGTATACAGAGCATGTTTTAGAAACATTTTATCAAAACTACTTTAATGATAAAACGCTTTTAAGACACACAAACAAGTAAAATTATTTATTGCTGATAATTTGCAATGCAACATGATTATTTTTAATTTCACTAAACTAAACGTTATACTACACACACACGTTGAGTTGTTTAGTCACTACTTTAATTTCGAGAAGAGAAGATCGGTTATTTTTGGCAACATAATACAGGTTTGACGTGTGAATGATGTGTTGTGTAATTAGTTATACATTATTTCTGATGATGAAGCCTGTAATTCAATCCGAAACGAGATCGAATACATGTGGCAGAATGTCCGAGAAAACTCTAGCTATTAAAATTCTTAAACCATTTTTTATAGGTGGGTTGGTCGCAAGATCGAATTGTGTTACCTCATAACTACGAAAATTAATTTTTAATATATTTACAAAAGTTCATCAAGTAAATGATTGATGAAAAATGATGATAAATGAAAATTTCATTTTTATTGCCTATCACATACACTTCAGCAATGAAAACCCTCGCATTCACATGGAGTAATGCCAAAGTTTAAAAAATTTTTAACACAATTTCTGTCACATTCACTGACCATTATCCAGGCCACATAGTCTTGACAATGAATACAATTATTTTATGGAAATATTTCACGAAGGTTTGAGTATATATTTAGAGTTTTAGGGTCCCGAAGACAACGTGTTCAAAAAAAATATTTTATAAATAACGATAACACGAGAACTAACTGCCACATACCCTTATCACTGCCGAAACTAAACAAAGTTTGCTGATATAATCTACAAGTGATGGCTTGACTACTTTCAAGAGAAATATGCATTTGATTCTGAGACTGATAATTTTTATATTAACATCTGCTAATGTTTTTCTATGCAATATATTTGGATGACCATAGGTTTATAGACTTTAAGCTTCTTTCGCGTCATTAAATGTTTTAATTAATTGCTTTTCATATATTTTTTTGTTATTTTAAAATGTGCACTGCCGTTCAGATATATATTTTGATTGCCTTCCTGTGTATTTTTGTAATACTGTTAAACCTATAAGGATATCTAAAAATTAATGATACTATACACTGTATGCATTTAAAAGAATCGTGCTATTTATAGTTTTCCCTGTGGCATATTCGATTTAAATTATCTGATTTAATTAATTTATAAAACTGAATTTACGGGTACTTGTTGCTGGATAACACTGGTGATTTTTTTAACAAATGGTACTCGGCGGATGGATTAATTATGACACGGCCGTTGGAGTTCACACACTGGCAGCGCGGCGACTGCACTGCGACCGACGCGGACGGGGCTCGCGGAGGCACTGCGGGCGTGGGAGAGCGGGCGAGCAGCGAGCAGGGCGGGCTCGGGTGGCGGCCGCTCGCGAGCAGCTCGACCTTCAGAGTGAAGCCCCGCCAGGCAGTATTCGTTACGTCGTTTTTTCCAGCCCGCAAAAGCGGTTTGGACCGGCTCCCGGCGGCGGGCGCGTCGGCCATCCGGGAGACCCAGGATTAAAGGAACTTATTCTTTCCAGATCCAACGACTCTTTAACTTGACCTAACAAATTTTATTTGTTTATATATTTATTTATCTTAATTATTTAGTTCCACACATAATGTTGCGTGGGCTAATACATGATTTCACTTAAAAATATAGCATTCAATCTAGTCGTTTAAAAGTTTTTACAATAAATTGTTTGCACTCCTGTTTAAACCTCCTTGTATTCACCGTGTTTTGAATTTCCTTTGGCAGGCTATCGAAGATTTTTAGACCCTTGTACATCATACAATTTTGTGAGGTGTTTTTCTTTTGGAAATGACGTGAATCTGTTTCAAAATGTTCCGAGAGAATTTGCAAAAGCAAACAAAGCTTTTAAAATTTCACTTTCACTGGCGATTACATTGTGAGAAATATACTTACATTAGATTAAAATACGAAAAAAGTTTGAAAATGCACAGCCAAAGAGAAAAATTTTCGAGCGTTTCAAACAAAAAGATCTAAAAAGAACACGACGCTCCGTATCTGTCTACAACTCATTCTAAAACAATCCTTCTTTATTCGAAAATCTCCCCTCTTTATCACCGTTTGACGTTTATCCTTTTAAAATAACGTATAAAAACACAAATCCCAAACACTTCTAAATTCAAATTTTTCGTAAATAAAAATAATATTTCATTTGCATTGCATAAAAATGAAAAATGCGAAATTAAAAATGGGAAATTAGTTAGTAAGCTCACCAAAAGTGGCGCTAGTTTTCCATTGCAATGATCTTATTCGCTGGGTAATATTCAAAAAAACGAAAAGTAGAAACTTATATTACACAAAAAAATAAAAAATATAAATTACCTCATTTTGGGCGCTTTCCCTATCTAAACAACATGATTCTGTAATCTATATCATTATCGTAGGCGCCCACTTTTTATTTGTAGAGCGAGGCAAAAAAAAATGTGAAAATTATTTTTTTTCTTTTTGGTTCATTTAAATGTAAGCATGTTCTTTTTGTTTTTTTTTCAGGGGAAAAAATCTAATCGCCCACTTTCTATGGTGTTGGAATAACTTTTTATAAAATACGGCAATCAATTACGTACTACTATATTTACAGATTTAATTTTAAAATGTGGTTAAAATAAATAAATTCTTTAAAATATGTCATTTTTGATTTACAGCATTAATATGGAGTTGGACAAAATATTAATTAAAAAATATAACAAACTTATCAAAAACCATACTAATTAATCAAAAATATTTCACTATCGTTCAACGTTAAATTAATTTAGAGTTTTTTAATAATTTTACTTTTTAAATTTATGGGAGTACATCGCTAGCCGGCAACACTTATTTATATCATTTTTCTTCAAAATTTTTAATATTTTATATGTTATAAAAAATGCTAAGAACAAAGTATATTAAAAAAATCAACCACATTGATTATTTTCAACGTCGAGCGTTTACGATACCACTTTACCAGAACGTACGAACAATAACTAATCCATAAATGAAATATATCAATAATAGGAATAAGGAACTGATTGACAAAGAAACAATAAAATGAGAAATAACGAGTTATTCATTGATTTTGAATAGTTATTGGTAGCTTATGAATAGCTTTTTGATTTTCGACTATCACCTTCAAGGATGAAAGAAATTTTGAGCTTATTTTACAGCATTATCTAAAGTATGGCGCTTGAACTATTTAAATAATCGTAAGAGGGCACCATCTAAGACCCTTTGAATATTATTTAATGAGAATTTCTGTTTTTTTATGAGTTTGAGACTCGTCTGTGGTGGTATCCTCTTCAGATCCGAGCAAGGGATCAAACTGCGAATCATTTTGTGTGGAAGTGTAACAGAAGAGAACACTTGTTCCCTTCAGACGCGAAAAAGGGAACGTGTAATCAAGGAAAAATATCTCTTGATTTATAGCGACTCAGACGAGATCCGTTCAAGGAACACACAGTAAAAAAACAGAAAAATATTTACATTATTATTATTAGTTTTTTTTTCAATATTTCAAATATGTTGATACGAGGAACGATTTTTTTTTGTACATTACATTTTTATTGTCAGAATTTGTAGTGGAGAGCCTGTGTTTAGCATGTTATTCTTGCTGTCTTACAGTTTTTGAAAAGAAAATATTAACATAATACTGGATTTTATCCCAGAGGGACATCATTAATCAAGATATATTATAGGTTTCTCATTAAGACAAAGCTACATCCTAAGCAAACCTACTTTCCCAGGTACAAAAAATACCTTCGTCTCCATGAAATATCTATAATATATTTGATGAAAATAATTTCATTAATAATTTGAGTTTGTGGTGTTAACGCATTATTAAAATTAAACTTTACATCAGAATAAATATTACTTTGCAATTATGTATCGTATTAACATTTATTGATAAAACACTACATTTTTTTCATAATCCTTAAATGAAATTATATGCTAAACTCTTTATAGGACATCTTTTTTCAAAGACACGGGCTTAGTATTATTTTATGTATTCTTTATTTATTTTGATGAACAGAATATATAAGAATCTAGAAGCCACGAGAATGTTCTCTGAAACACTGGAAAAGTCTAGGATGTTCGATACCTCGATACTCGGATATAAATACGGAGCCAGGCCCCTCGGGAGTTGTTGATTTTTAGCGCGTTTGACAGCGAAACAAGCCAGCCGCGGGCCGCGAGGCCAGGGTGGGCAACCGTGCGATAACTCAGGTAAATATTCTAGCAAAGTTTTTACTTAAGCAGCGAAATAAATCGAATGACAGCGAAACAAATCAGCCGCGGGCCGCGAGGCCAGGGTGGCCAACCGTGCGATAACTCAGGTAAATATTCTAGCAAAGTTCTTACTTAAGCAGCAAAATAAATCGAAGCGAATAATACGTGCGAAACTGAATAGAATGTTCTAGTTAATGTTTAATAAAATGTTAAAGTGTCTATTTACGAGTGATATAACGAGTAAAACAGTGTAATCTAAGGAATAGTGTTAAATTTAATAGTGACTTTGTACATTAAATAATTAATTAATCAGTAATTTATAATTCGCTATCAAATTTCGAGCGTTTTCATTCATTCCTCCCGCAGCCACGACTCGTGACACTATTATACAATATTAGATGTTAACAAAAGTATTGTCCGCTTATTTAAAACAATTTTTCTCATTAACTTTATTTCACAATCTCGTAATACGATACTAAAATACTCGAGATGGTAAGAGAAGCGTGGTTCACCAAATCGAGTCGGGCGACAGAATGAAACTGGTCCGCGTTAGGTTCAAATTATACTGCAGGCTACCGGTTCAGGCTGCCGGTCGTGGTCCTGTTCCGGTGTTGCCAGGACGTTCGGAAAAACACCTTTAATTACAATTCATTTTATCACTAAATACAAGCCTTTAAAAATGACGTACTTATGTTTTTTATAATAAAAAATAAATAAAAATATAATCTTTAGTGGCATAGTAAAGAAAATTATACATTTTTCGACCGCGATTTAAGGCTGTGAAAACAGCGCCATCTAGCGTAGCGTAGTGACTTAGAACTTAGACTTTTTACGTAGTTAATTATGCATTTTGATGATAGTTGAAAAATAATTTGCGGATCAAAGTGTCGCTTGAGCCCGCCCGGCCGCGCGCCGTCGCAGATGAAAAGAGAGCACCAGAATCCAAACCGAATAACCAAAGTGTTAGAGGGGAATAGAGTGAAAGAGCCGCGGGGAGGGCGGCGGCGGAGGAGGGACAGAGATGCCACCAACACATACAAAGTTGCCAGTCGTCGGGATCGTAAAATGCACGTCTTATGTTTCGTCTTTTTTTTGCTCTTCCTCTTTTTCGTTCGTACTCCTGCGGGTAGGTGCCCGCCGCGTACGTGATGCTGCATTTCTTTTCAGGATGAATACATTTCGGCTCTAATCCCAGGAATTAAGGACGGTACCCTCGCGCGGAGGCTTCAGAGGTCAATCAGTGTAAGTCAATAAATTACTTGAACGATGATTAGATAAGGAACAAACTATTGTACACTTGGGCTGCAATGCAAATGAAAGATGGGATTCTTCTGTTGAAATCAAATGCCGCGTTGAGCAAGCTCAACCTTTATCCTCATGCAAAAGGTGTTCTGCAGTCTGCACGATCTTGATCTCGGATTACGAATGCGAATGGTCAGATGGTGCGTGTTCTCGATATTATTTTGTGGAATGGAAGCGTGGACAGAAGATTACCGAAGAATTGATAAGACGAATTGAGGCATTCGAGATGTGGATAGACAGAGTTACGGATGAGGATTTTATGGTTCTGTTGAATAAAGAAAAATAAGTAATTAAAACAATGAAAATCTGAAAACTTCAATATCTTGGAAACGTGATGAGTCATCCAGGGAAGCACGAGACCTTGCACCTTATGATTGCCGGAAGTCGAGGCCCTGGAAGAAGAAGAACATCATAGTTTGGCCAGTCTACTACAGAACCATACCAGGCTACTCATGGTTTGGCCAGTCTGTTACAGAACTATTTAAATAAAGTAATGATAGCCAACATGATACGATAGCCAACATGAATAAGAAAAATCAAATTTTTCTAAACGGCTTGTCACTACTTAACGGTCTAATTTTTTTTGTTGATAAAAGCTAAGCTTGTGCTATTGCTTTTCACGCTATATTATTACTTTTTATTTTTTAATTTTTATTATAATATATTTTTTTTTTAAATAGAGATGTGAACGCGGAATTCGTGTCACATCAATATTCTTACTATTTTCAAATTAAGCTAAACGCTTGTGCTGTGAAAATAGGACTAACTTGCTTGTCTGGAGTGAGATTCGAACCTGCGACCTTTGAATCACGAGGTGAGAGTCCTAACCACAGGACCAACAAGCTACTCCAAAACCAAAACGAACTATTATGTTTTCCTTATGTTTTTGCTTTGTTATATACTTTTTACTTAATATTATATTTATCTTTATGTATTTTTATTTTAGGTATTTGATTTCTTTAGTTATTTTTTTTCTTTAAACTATCCATTATATAAATGTACACTTTACCTGTTTGTTTGTAAAAGCCCTGTAGGGCGTTAATTAATAATTTATTTTTTTAAAAAGGTTTTAGTAACTAACTTACAATTGCATAGAACACCACACTCTTCTATCGTGACACACCACTTTTACTTCGACCCCATTCATATATTTATTTTCACTTTTTTGTATAGGAATATATTATTATGATGATGGGTTTATTGTCAGTTGGTAATTTCTTCCAATCAAGCATAATATAAACAATTGAAATAGATTTCTGGTGTACAATATTACAGTGACAAAACTAGCTCTATGATAACCAGACGAGTATGAGACGGATGTGGAGAAGGAATTTGATCTGTGGTTGATGTCGTTGCATAGTTGAATCCACAGCCCAGCAGACCGCACTTCGAATGAGAGGATATGGAATCAGTATTATGGATGGGAATGGATAGTAAAGAACTGTCACCTAAACGGAAAGACATGATTAGTGAGAAAGATGAATCTAGATTTTAGGTGTTGAGGTGAGTGAGGATTAAAAATACCATGATAAAGAAGATATAAATATAAATGTTATGGCATTTCAAATTTTAGGCCAATGGAGAAGATTGCAAAAGTTGAGATGTGATCAAATTTTTCGAGGTTGAATATGAAATGGATACACACATATATCTCATGCGCGCTCTTCGATTAATGAAGCTTTTAACAGGGACATCTTCCAATATTTGATTTATATGATCAAGTCACGTTGTTGAGTATTCACTGATATGTTTAGACATCAACTTTGTGGTCGTGAATTCATATATTATTCTGTTCTTAGTTGGCATTTACGTCACGACCCCCCTAAACAAAGGTTATACCCTCCTTTTTCGTTAGTCATGCGTTAGTCATTCGTTAGACATGCAATACTCAATCATCCCCTCAAAAAATGAATTATTGTCGTCTCCAAGCACCTTCGGGAGTGTAGGTGTAGTGGTAAGTGTGGCGTCGCTTCGTCGATCATTGGTTTCAATCCTCAAGGAAAAAATTTCTGGAGGAAAAAAGAAGTCTGCGGCCAACGAGTCGAGCTTCCTTTATCCTTCCAATTTTTCGTATACAGTCCACTAGAGTCATTTCCATTACCCGTACATTTTCGATAAACTGACTTACATTATTTGGTCATTGAAATGACTGCGATAAAATCTGGTAATAATTGTAAACTAAACGTGTACACTTTTTAACCGCGAAGATCTGGATACATTAGATGCCATAGGTATATTTACATAAAAAATGACTTGCACTGATTGACCTCTGAACCCTTTATGCATAGTACTTACCTGCATACATTCAAGTAAGCTGTGGTTAATTAAAATTGGGAAAAAACTTTAGAATTCCTAGCACAATAATTGTCATCGAATTATTTTATTTATTTTTAATTCATAAAACATAAGGGGACTGTATATTTTAAGTCATTGTTCTAACCCTCTTTGAAGAATATATTTTTTAATTTATTACCATAAAGGGATTCGTCTAAGCAATTAATGCAAATATGTTGTTTTACACCAATAACAAGAGGTCACATTCTTATACGAAAGATGAATTATCAAACATTGTTAGAGCAGCCTAGATGCTTTCAAAATATTTTACCACGCTTTTATTAGCTTCACCTGTTTGTCTGTCTAGACGGAATCTTATAATCGATATTTCACCCGCTTCCCAATGTCCAATCGAGCTGAAATTTTGCACACAAACGTACTCTTAATGACCATATATGATTCAATCAGATTCATTAATTAGTCAATCAATCCAAGATAATTAATTAATCGAAGTTTTATATTGGGAAGTTAGTTAATGAGCTCACCAAAAGAGGGCGCTTATTTCCAATCAAATTTGTACGCTGCGTAAAATTAAGATTAAAAAGAAAAATATGGCATTTAAATTCATTAGAATTGTAGAAAATAAATTTTCGGCCAAAAAATGTTTGCCTCGCTCTTCAAACCTCACCCTCCATCAACAGGCGGTCTGACACTGGCTTCCCACTCCGAGGGTTCCGGGTTCGACTCAATTTGAGTTGAGGACACAATTTAATCTATGTGATTTTCAAGCCTGGGTGTTTTGTGATGTATTTCGCTTATTTAATTGGACCTCTAAGCCTGTTGAAGCCTTAAAAAAAACACATAATTCTGTATTCCACATCAATATCATAAGCTCCTATCTTTTATTTGAAGTGAGGCTTTTACGTCAAATGTCTTAATTTAATTAGGTATGGCTCAACACATTGTTGCAGAACACGATCTACGTAGGTATCTATTGTTTAATTTCTTTTGTAACAAATTTTAATTTAATTGCTCTAGACAAGATAAATATGATTTTAGAGAAATCTAGATGATGGACTATAATTTTTTGATTGTCATGTAATTAAAAAAAAAGAGGTCCTGGAAGATAAAGAACATTCTAACTGAAGAGCCTGATGCAAAAGTTTGAGAAATACAGTGTCCAACTATCAAATCATGATGGTGTTCACCAATATGGTCCCAAACGTTTAATATTTAGACTAGCATCAGAAAAAGGGAATTTTTTTTGTTCACAAAATTGTTATAAGATGATATCGTGGCAACAGAAATAATCTCCTATGGTAAAAAAAACAGTACGTCTATTAACAGCATGTTGGTTATTTTACCTTTATTTATAGCTCCCCGGAAGAGAGATTCAGTTATCCGGACGAAGCTCTCTCTAAGGTTTTAATGCCACCAGGTCTCCTTGTGACAGGACCTGTATGACGAGGTGCAGTGCCTCATAAATACCAGGGTGTCTCATGACATGTCCAAAGAACGTCAGTTTCTTTATATTTATGGTACGTATCTTCATTCCCATTGCCTGTCTTCAGTGCCATTAGTGCGGTGTCATTTCATATTCAGCCTTTTCAGCTTTTTGAAGTTATTTTCTTTTGGCGTATTTAAGGTAAAAAATTTAGTGCAACAAATGTTGTGGGCGCCCAGCATGCGCGTTGTAGCGGAAATGCGTGTAGCAGAAATGCGAGACCACGAAATGCGCACGCATCCAAAAAACTGTCAAACATTTATTCACTTGTAATATAAATAATGTGTTATCGACCATCTTGAATCGAGTATCTAAACCAATAAAACTTAATGTCCGTCTGTCTGTCTGTTCTCTATACAAATCTACACCGTTTGTTCGATTTGATTAAAATTTTGCATATTTATGCTTTAGGATCCGGCGGGAAACATAGGCGACATTTCCCCCCTATTCTTTTACCCGTTTTTCTCCCCCTGTTATATTTTCGATGCAAATCTGTACCGTTCGACTGATCGGACTCAAAATTTGGAAACTTTTTCTTTAGGACTCGGCGGGTAACATAGACGAAATTTCCCACCTATTCTTTTACTCATTATTTTCGATGCAAATCTATACCGTTCGAATTTTTTTTACCCTCACAAATTTATTTTCAACTTTATTCTTTTTTAACGTTTTTTGATTCGTCGCTTCATATGTGAATCGTCGCTTCGAAGACATTTATCTCTAATTTTAGCATAAAACACTTACATTCGTACCATTTAAAAAACAAATATTAATAATGTAACTTTTAAGTATCAGTTATATTTATCATCTCCCTAGAGATCGTATTATTGTATTAGAATACATTTTTAACTAATATGTAATTATCAAATATCAAAATCACGCCAAAGTAGTATAACTTCTACCGCGCGTACATGAGTGAACACTCCTCCAGTTTTTTTAAGTTAATTCTATAGACTCACACTTCTAAAGGCTCAAGTTTCTTAAATACTGTTAGTGAGTATCCAATACCGTGCAACAGGAAGTTAACTTTTTATGAAAACAGCCCTGTCTTTTTATCACTACAATCACCCTTGAGCATTTTTTATCCATTATTGTATAAAGATCTCTCATATGACGTTACTTTTTGTAAGCTTCACAATCGCTTATGTAAATTTATACAAATGTTATATAAAATAGCGAACCCTGCGAAAGTACTGCCTAGTAAATTAATGTAAACATATATGGCCCATGCCGTGTCTATGACAAAGCCACTCTTTAAATAATAAATAATTTTATTGCAAATTCTATGTTTACCTACACTTATTTATTTGCATATTATTTTTAAGTAAATAAATTATTTTTTTCTTTATAATACTGAAACTATAGTTAAACACGAGGTAAGTACATAAATTTTGATGCTATAGATTCATATCTTATTTTAAAGAAACTGTAGTAATATTTTATAGAAAAAGTACTACTCAAGTGTGAATGAAAGGTAGATATCAAAACCTGGTATAGTAGCAAATATTAACAACATCATTAATCTAGAACTCAAGTTGTATTTATTGATTTGCGACCGTCCTCATTTTGTTCTGAATATTATTTTATCATTTAGACATATTAACTATTAATTTATCATAAAAATTGTGTTGTGTAATTATACCATGTTCAAAATATTCATAAAATATTTATACTTGGTACTAAATGTCACCCTAAAACTATATATATATTTGAGTCATTAATGGCCTTTTGATGGTCTGTTTGTTAAAAAATAAAATAAAAATAAAATAAATTGTTTACGTCACACTTTTAATAATTGTCTGCGAGCCTAAACCGTACGCTCGCATATTTCGAGGAAAACAATTTTATAATCGTCTGCCACCGTGACTAGACATGATACAATTTTCCTCTCAGGACGTTCCATTTTTCAAATGAATCATCTGGCATTTTCGTATTCAACTCGAATAAGTATCCACTTCTCACGTGTCATTTTTTTTGCGCTGAAAAATTTCATTGCTTTCAATTTTTTTTCGGTCGCAATCCTAGGATTGGTCTGCGCTAAGCACTCGATCTCTCTCTTCCCTGTCTCCTGTCAGCCTCTTCATTTCTTGGCAGGTGCTACAGCGCACATCTCCGATAACCTGGTCTATGTAACTTGATCTCGGCGCTCTCTACGATTATTGCTCTCCATTGCCAGTCTGCAATATAAATTCAACATGTTGTTACACTGTGTACGGAACCCATTGCTTTGTTAACGGACATTGTTTCATATTTTCAAGAGTTTGAATAAGAAACATAAAACCAATAAGAAACATAAAACAAACAATATCTACACCACCGCACCCAAACTAATTCGTACATTATATCTTCCCTTCTACTCCCGTCCCACATTCCCCTCCACCCTCTCCACTCGCTATTAAAGTAAATTATTATATTCAGTGGAAAATTTGTAATTGGCATAATTGTAAAAACCATTATTTCATATTTTTAAGATTGTTGTTTTGCTGTCAATTTTCCCCAAAATAAAATAAATAAATAAATATTCTGTTTTGTATTTTCAAGAGTTTGAAATATTCTTGTAACTTTTTGTGTGAATTACAAACAGTGCTTTGATTAATTAATAAAGGCATTGTACGATGGAGCAGGCAGAGAAGGTGTTTCTGGAGAGACCATGTCGAGAGAATCGACCAAACAAGACTTTCCAGAGCCGTGAGGGGCGCCGACCGCCAGGGAGGCCACCGAAGACCAGGACTGACCTGTCAATATAGATCAAGTATCCAATAAAAGAAGACGAAAAAGTTTTGGTCAAATTGATGTCCAGTGACTGCGTATTAAATATTTTTTTAGTTGTTTTTAGTGTTTCATTTGCTCCCACAGCCATGATATCGTGACATTATATTGTCAAAGAGACGAAATGAAATACTCGAAGGAAGTCTAAACCTTTGTTTGTCACTAAAGTCTATGTATCTGAACTTCTGTAATTCGCATTAACCGAAGCAAAAGTGGTTGCACATTTAAAGTACGCAAAAATAAAAATATTGAGACGATCTTTTTAATTTATCTGCAATAACAAGTTCTTAGTGAATTTCCTAAAAAAGTAAATTTAAGACGGGTACGTAGCCGTCTCCCTCACTTCGGAGAAATAGATGCGCGCGCATCCGACATATTAAATTAAATCACTGCTTCAGATATTTGAAATCGTAGTTAGGTATCGAGACTAAAGCATGTAAATATTACACATAAGTTGTATAATACGAGAGAAAAATCACAGTAAACATGACAGTTATTTTAAAGTATTGATGGTAATGACGCGAATGTGGTGACCATAAATATTGGTTACGTGTAAGGTACTGATGCAACCACAGTCCGTTTAACCTATTGGTGGTTTTTAAAGTAAGCGGTTTTCCCAACAATAAATTTCCCACAAATCAGGTGACTAATGAAGGTTTATAATAAAACATTAAATAAAGCCTATAATTAATGCAGATTCTCGTCAGAAGGACATCGCGTTGAGGACGAGAATGAACCATGGTGGAGTATATTCTTAGAATGGTTTCCAAATACGATCTTTGGGTTCCAAATATGATCAGGTTTCGGAGGCTAACCCAATTAATAGTGTGGCGTGTAATTAAGTACCCACCATATTCTCCTATTGCTGCATCCGACTTTTACCGATGTTAAAAAATGATTAAAAATTATCAATACCATAAGAAAGTTCAATTCAGCGCTTGAAAATTTTTTGATATCGAAAATGCTATTTTTGATAATAGTTGTATGCAAATATTAAAAATTTACTTCTTAGTACAAATTAAGTCGTTAATGACTTCCTGATTAACCATATTATAGAAAATTAACACAATACAGAAAAAAACTACTAATCAATAAAACACAAATATATTTCAAGATCAAAGTAGACGTAGCAAAAGAGAACATACGATCGGAACCCTAAATATACCTACGAACTAAATATTTCAATAACCTACCTGCAAACATTAGAATTGTACAACATTATGTAAAATACAAGAAGTGCGTAAAATCATTGAACAATTGAGTGATGGGATTGTGATATCAACCTTGACCTTGCTTATTTTTGAATATGAACTAAACATACTCATCTTTAAATATTTCTGTATATATTATTTTGCATGTACGTGTTATATATTTTTAATATACCTTTGTCTACCACACTACTGACATTCTCCGATTCCACACACAAGTTCATACTTTCATGGAACTATAAAAATTTTAAAAAATCCACCAATATTAATGTAACCAATATAACATGTGTAAAATAGTACGTAAACTTAAATAAAATAAAATAAATAAAAAAAAGCATATAATATTTTATGCCCAAATATAACTCCTAAAATATAAAAATAAAATAAATAAAAAACGCATATAATATTTATGCCCAACTATAACTGTTAAAAATTAATTACGTTTATATATTGTTTTACATTATTTTTTTAAAATAGAGATATGAACACGGAATACGTGTCACATCAATATTCTTTATATTTTGAAACTAAGCTAAACGCTTGTGCTATGAAAATAGGACTGATCTGGAGTGAGGTTCGAACCCGCGACCTTTGGATCACGAGGCAAGAGTCCTAACCACAAGAGCAATAAGCTACTCAAATTATTTCTCAAACTATAAGTAGCTTTTATATCCTAATTCTATATAATTCAAAACACAAATGCACCTAATTCTATTATTTTATTTCACATCAGTCCTGATGATAGACCCTGCGATGGGATCCGAAACGTCGGTCAGAGATGTCACATATACACGGCAGAATAACACAGAAAATACGCTGTTTGTCCATAACCGATATAATCACTGAATTTCTCTTTTGAATTTCCGATTCAAATCTTTCAATATATAAAAAATTAAAGAACCAATGCACACACAGTCCTTCACGGCTCAAGAAAAAACTATTTAAAATGGGTAAAATTTGCGTGAAACTATTATAATAATATTTTTTGAGAATACATTTACATGGGTAATCGTCTCTCACGAGACGAAAATTAATTAAATTTTTAAATATTCAAAAACACGATGAACAGCATTATATCTTTTTCGATACGGGGAAGACAAGATAATGAAATCTAATGAAGATTCCAATCATTCCGTCGACACGCGTTTATAATAAATTCACCTCTGTTCCGATTAAAGCACACATTCTGCTGACGGACTCTGGAAGTAATGGCCGCTTTCTAGTTATGTGGCGGCGATTTCCTGCCACCGATTTGCATACATGAATATACACGGCCAGAGGCTGGTAACTAGGTGTGAATCGATGTTTTTGCCAGTGATGATAATGCTGAAATATTACGTACCGAGACTTCCAAGGAAACGGTCTATCGATACCCTCCTCAATGAGTGGCAGCTCACCGCTTACGTAGGATCGTTTTACGAGCGAAGGCTCCCATTTCGATCTTTCTCCTTCGCCACCTGTGATTTTTAAATGCCGCATGGCAACCATGCTACGCCGCCTAGCGGCAATGCAGCATTCAGTCCGTACCATGAAAAAAATATTTATTATAATAAGTAAATTTAAGACGGGTACATAGCCGTCTCCCTCACTTTGGAGAAATAGATGCGCGCGCATCCGTTAGATGAAATTGGACCACCGTTTCAAATAGTTGAGATCGTAGCTAGGTACAACGATACCAAGAATCTTCGTCTTCTTCTTCCTTAGCCTTTTTCCCTCCACTGCTGGATGTAGACCTCTTCCATCTTCTTCCACTCATCTGTTTCTCCCCCTTCGCATCCAGGTTCTTCCTTCTTGCTGGAGTATGTCATCATACCACCTTTTGAGAGGTCTTCCGACGCTTCTATTTTTCATCCAGGGCCTCCACTGTAGGATTCTGGGTACTCATCTAGTATCCTCCTGTCGAGCCATATGTCCACCATATTTAGATACCGAGAATAAAGCATATAACATAAGTTGTATTATTTTCGAAGTCGTTCAAAAAAGAACAGAGAAATCACAATAAACGTGACAGTTATTAAAGTATTGATGGTGAAGGACAGTGACAAAATATATATAAAATAGACTGCACAGAATTAACAAAACATTAAGTCACCACAACAGGACAGTGAATGATATTATCCTTGCTTGTTCAAATATCCCTTAAAGGAAAAAATATGAGACAGAAATACCCAAAATATTTATACTTCCGGCAAGGGAAACCAGGACCGGTAGATATGGTATGACCGTCATCCTCTTCAAAGCGTAAGACTACCTAAATATCTTTCACCGTAACACCCACGTCTTAAAAAACTCTTAATGGTACTGCATTGATGACACCGACGATGCAAATATGGACGCGCCAATCACGCTCGCTTGCAGCTCCTCACAAAGCCCTCATTTAGTTCTGGCCCAGTCGTCAGAGGATCGTGCGCTACCATATTTTAGATACTTATTAAATATATGTACACAGTATTTTTCGTTTCCTCCGCTTCCGAATCCTAAGCTTTAATTGCATACTTGACAGATGTTGTACAGATGGTCATGTTTGAAGATTGATTCAAATAAGACAAATTACTTCACGCCCCCAAAGTTCTCATATGCAAGACAACAGGATTAAGATCGAAGGAAACACCAAGACCTAGATAGAAGGATAATATCAAGACAGACCTGAATAAGTGCCCAGTAGACAAAATCACAATGACGAGGTCAAAAGATAAATGGCACACTTATTGACTATGGTCATGGAAAGAAAGAAATGTAAATTCTCTCTTTCTCTCTCTCTCTACTTTTCCCGCACCTTTATATTGAGATAATCTTCTTGTCCTTGTACATTTTCAGTAATCGCCGATTTCTTCATTCTTTTTACATCACCTTACCGAGAATATAAAGGGCGCAGCGATAGAAAAAGGACAGCACAAGCTCTCGCTCTCTCTTTTACATTAGCTAGCGGGCAATTAGCACTGGAAATAGTTTGACACAAAGTATTTGAATATACTGAGGATAATCGCAGCCATCTGGTCTTTTATTTGGTGTTCGTATCCCACAATTGAGGATACATCACAAAGATTAATACACGGCAATGTTTAAAATATTTTTTATGCCAACGATGCAGAACAGAATAATATTCGAGCCATAATTTTGAGCACTATCAGGATGCTTCGTATCATGTCTCTAACCCTTTGAATTAAGAGAATTTAAAAAATTCGTAGGTTAGCATGAGCAAAAGTAATAGTCATATTTACATGACTAACTAATATTACAGTATACTAAGAACAGTAATACGTCTTCATACAAAGTGGTCGCTACCCATTAGAATGTGTGCTTGCGTGTTCGGCGCCGTATACGCACGCACTGTGACGCACACATTGACATAGAATATGGGGGCACGAGGCGGCGGCAGTAAGGGCCGTGCCTTCGGTGCCATTCGCGCTCGCAGCCGCCGCTTAGAAAAAAAATGCGCTTCCTGAAAAAAATGCCTTTTTTATGTTTGTGGTGCTTTACTAAAAAGGTGTATGTATTATCATAAAGACTGTGAGTTTTTAAAAGTCTACGTTGATGTTAATCAGCGTTCTTGCAATTTAAGTGCAGAAACTAGGTATACTAATTACAGAAATTTTCGGGTTTCATGTCTACCTTATGCGTCGGAATCTCAGACGCTACGAGGTAAAAGAAAGGGAGTGTGACAACCCTAGCGTCAATGCAAGTGTAGACCAATAATTCGCCGACAGGCCGGAGATACACTACTGTTCTGGGTATACTGTGCTAATATTCTTGTTAGCTGGTTGGCATTTATCAATAATTTATTATTAATTTAAAAGTAATTCATTATTATAAAACACATTTCTACCAACTTCTAGCGATACTCCCAAACAATGCAACTTTCTGTGTTGTGGAGATGTTTTCTTCGATACGAAGTTCCTGAATGGAAAAATTTGTTCATCTGAAGTCCATGATATACACCTACAACACATCTAAAAGGTATCATAAAGCAAAGTAATACCCATGTTTATTTCATTCATGAATTTGTAAAAGAAATATAACAAATAATTAACCCTTGTATTGAGTGATTAGATTCTGTTGGAAATTTAATATGTAGAAGGATAAATCTAATTTAAAATTTGTCCGTAACAAATTTGAATATATTATATAAACAAGTTTATCGAAAGTATGCATTACATATCCGGTTTTTTACAATGGCTACGTCAAATATATTTCCAGGTGTCAATATTCAGGGCCGGTTTTCCTCTTTTTAATTAAAACGACATTTAGTTGGTCGTGGAATAATCGTTCACCTACATACCCTGTTACTGAGAATCGCTACGACAATGTCTGACGTTTCACTGGTTACTCATTGGAATCTTGCACCCTGGACAGCATTTCTGAGGGAAATTTGACGCTCTTCGTCATCAGACCTATAATTTCCGTGAAGAGTTACTAAACGATAAAAAATTAACCTATAAAAACATAGTTTTTATTATGAATCATTTATATGCGAGGTCTCCGTTTCCATTTATTTGTATTGATTGTCATTTTACAGAATAACAAACCAGCTTTCGTAGCAATTTTAAATACAGATAAATTCTAAAGTGTTCGTCGCTTAAATAATTTTAGAATCGTGCCACAGAAAGTTGGTACTTTCCCAAACATTTGAGATGAATAAGCATTTTTTTACTCCCTTTATTTTAACTCGTAGCGTCTGCTTGTCTACTTGTCGTCTTGTCTGCTTTTCTGACGAAAAAACTTTGGATCGATTTTTATCCCTTTTCCCGTGATCCAATTGAGCTGAAACTTTGCAAGCAGACTCGTGGCGATGATAAAAATGATCTAACAAATTTTCGTTTAAAAAAGTTTAATAAATATAGTATAATTTTGGATTTTTAGAAATTTTAATTGTTTTTTTCAAATTGGAATCATTCTATATGAGTAATTAGCCCGACGCGTATATAGACACGAAACCTGATTCAAAGCAAAAGGTAGTATTGTAAAAACTTAGTTAGTTTTTTGTATGCGTGTATGTATGTTTGACAAAAAAGTAAGAATTCATTGTCATCGACATCAAGCTAATGTGCAAAATTTCAGCTCGTTTGGATGACGGCGATTGTGTTAATTTTCACCTCCAAGATTTTTCCACGTTCACGGCGGTGAAGATCGTTCTCGTGTAGAGATTCAGATCAGCACTATTCTGCATAGAGGTAATTTTTGTAGGAAGACACCAGTAGAACAGAACTTCAGCATGCAGAGCAGCATCGTGGCTAAAGCAAGTTATACTGACTAGCCTACCATCACCCAGACGCTAGTAAATATGACTCATTTTAGCCAGGTTAGCTATGCCAAGTCTCTGTACTTTTTAGCTTCAATACTCATTTCATATATTTTCTTGCGTCAAGTAGGCATGATCTATGCGAGCGATTACGCGCCGTTTCGTTCACTCGTGCCGGCTAGATAGCACGTATTTACGAGTTTTTCTTTTTTTCCCACTCACGCATAGCAAACATGTAACAATTGTATTCGTAAAATTACAGAAAATATATTATTATCAAATGAAATTTATTTGTAAATGACAGGATCAATGGCAAGAGAGTGAGAGAAGAGACAATAAAAACATTTGAAAGCAACATATTATTGATAGGTACAGGATGATCGTTAAATTGGGTGAAAAACATTAACTATATAACATTCTTTATAGGATCGTAAATAGTTTGATTGAATGCCCCCAGATTATTAGTCTGATCGACTTATATGCTCCATCGAGGTCATCAAGACATAGTGCATTGTTCTATTATAGTGGAAATGTCAGAAATAATCCATAAGCAAATTCTGTAATTCCCAGATTACACTCATTAGGGAATGAACATGCAGAGGCGGCTGACATTTTTGCTGATAGTATAACTGTGTATAGGACAAAGCTGATACAATTGTTTTCATCTCAACGAAATGGAAATGGACAATAAATTTTTCTATTTTACCTTTAACTATTATTATTTTACATTTAACTGTATTATTATTTTAACTGTCTTATGTTATTTTTTAAAAAAAATATTCTGTATATTTGTAAAAGCTCATAAGGGCGGTAAGAAATAAATAATAAACTATGTAATAATATAATATATTTTACCAGTTAAGTTACGAGTTAAGAGAATCTCTGATCGACAACTGGAGTATTATACAGTCCGCTATCAAATATAGAATTTTTCATGGATTAGATGGAAATACAAATAATTAACTGTTCGAAGAATATTTTTTCTTCTGTATGAAGGCTTGAACGTTGTGGTGACATTATTATTAAAATAATTAATCTGACAAAATGAGCTGGAATCACTGGTTTTAAGGTTCTTGTAATGGGAATATTGAGAAAAGAGGAGAAGTGTTAGTGAAAGTAAAATTGTTATGCCAATTTTTTTTTAATTTTTTAGTTTTAAAAATTATTTATTGATTTCACTTCCTTTATGCGCAGCGGGATAGAGAAATTGAATAGTACATGAATGATTATAATCCATGATTTAACGTAGATGTAGCATGTTTTATGATATTTTACCCAATTGAATTATCATTTGAAGAGCAGTTAAGAATTTTAATTTTACACACAGGAGTCCATAAAGCTTCGTGCAGACGAATTCATATTATTCTCCGTAATTACAAAAATCTTTCTTCCCGGGGTTCGAACGGAGGGACAGCGGGAGGGCTTTTGAAGATCCTGCGGCAATTACACGACCGAACCGGTTTCACTTCGGAAACTAACCGATTATCCGCACAATCAAAAATTAATGAGTGTAAATAAAGCCTCGCTGAATATTCTCACGGGACTGGCTGCGAAGTGTTAATTCCGTTAGTTGCGCGCGCAGCGATGGGCGTGGTCTCTCTGGTGACCGGCCGAGCCATAATGCGCCAAAAGAAAAATAAACGCATAGAAAATTACGCACAGAAAAGTACCGAAAGCCATCTCCTTGCGAGGAATTTTAAATCGCCGATACCGGTTCGGTGAAGATCGCATACAAAAAAAGTAACCCATAAAAACCAAGTTTTTACAATACACCCTATGCGTGTCATATGCGTCGGAATCTCCATACAACTTGTATGAAAAAACCATTAAAATTTTAAAAATCCAAAATTATATTATAATTATTTATTTTTTGTAACGAAAATTTGATAGATCTTCTTGATCGTCGCCATGAGTCTACTTGCAAAATTTCAGCTCGATTGGATCACGGGAAAAGGGTTAAAAATCGATCCAAAGTTTTTTCTTCAAGCAAGCAAGCAGACGCTACGAGTTAAAAGAAAGGAAGTAAAAACCCACGATTAAAATGCTCACACATAAACTACCCATGTAGTTTGGGGGCGTGCAGTGAGAACAAGAAGCGTGACTTTTTCCTAAGAATATATTTTAAAAACAGAATAACAGATATATCTCGTAATATTCCTATCACGATAATTAATATACTATTGAAATTTTAATATTTCATAATATTCTGCCAGATATATATAAAATTTCGATTTTTTTCCAAATATAGGTAGGTTAAAATAAAAATCATGCTTCTTGTTCTCACTGCACGCCTCTGCCATATAAAAAAATGCCCATATGTAAAAGTTCATACAAGTTCAGTTAACTACGTGGAAAATTTCCCCATAGAAAAAGGCTCATGTTCAAAAGCGCACACACGTAAAAGCTCAAAAAAGAAAATTTTCACATAGAAAATTTCCCACAGAAAATGCTCACACAAAATGTCAACATACTACAATACCTACATATAATATAAAAATATCCATGTACAAAAATATCCAAATGCCCCCTCACACCCACATACAGAAAATCGTCCATAATATATAAAAACGATCCCATTTTTAAATGCTCACATCCCCACAAATACACAATAAAATCCACACAGAGGTTTATTCCCAGATATGCAGAATATTTATCTATAGAAATAAACACATATTAAAATGCCCACATAAAAATTACCTAGATATGGTAGGTTATAAAAGCAAAAACAGCAATATTCAAAAATTTAAAAAAAAATGCATTCAGCAAAGAATTATTTTTTTTAAATGTACTGCATTCTAGATTTTATGAATCTATCTTTTTTCTCCCAATTCATGTTTCTATAAATTTATAGGCTGTGTTTCCTATAAAATCTCGAATTTAGTGACGTAGTAACGAAACAATGTGCGTCGTATGCACGGCTTACACATACTCATTTGTTTGACTTTCTTAAATTAAAAGAAGTATATATTATAAATTAATAATCCTCGATAACTGCACTAATTTTTTTTTTTGATATTGCTACCCATTGACGTATT